>JBCNYH010000016.1:19656737-19668705 GCA_039654325.1 Tandanus tandanus | reverse complement strand
TATGATGAAATATAATGAAATATAAATACAATATAAATGCAATGGCAATTTTACAGTACACTGTATGTAAAGTGTCACGTGTCTGTGTGCAAAGTGTCAAGTGTCTGTAAGTGTAAAGTGACCAGTACAAAGTGACACGACCAGTATAAAGTGACATAGTGTCTGTGTGCAACCATAAGCTGAGGTGGAATGGAATTGGGTAATGTTCACCGTCAGCCATCAGAAAATATGATTTTAGTGTTTCTGACATTGTGGTATGACTGTTGGGGCCAGGCAGGCTGGTTTGAGTGTTTTGTAATTGCTGATCTCCTGGGAACTTCCTTCACAGCAAACTGTCTAGAGTTTACCTAAAATATACCAATAAGGGTGGGGGACATCCAGTGAGCATCAGTTGTGTGGATGTGAACTTATTGTTAATTAGAGAGGCAAAAAAGAATGGACAGACTGGTCAAAGCTGACAAAAAAGGCTACAGTAATACAGATAACCACTCTTGTGTTGAGCAGAAAAGCACCTGAGAAGGCCTGAAACATGTCAAACCTTGAAGCAGATGGGCTACAAGAGCAGAAAACAACCTCACGTTACATTTTTATAAGTCAAGCACCGAAAGCTGAAGCAGCAGTTGGTACAGGCTCACCAAAACTGGGCAACTGAAGACTGGAAAAATGGTGTAGTGAAAAGTGATCCGATGAATCTCAATTTACACAGATGGTAGGGTTAGAATTTGGCACCAACAGCTTGAATCCATTTCCCCAACCTACCTTTTATCAACAGTCCAGGCTGGTAGATGTGATATAATGGCATGGGGAATGTTTTCTTGGCACATTTTGAGGCCATTAATACCAATCAATCATTGCTTGAATTCCACAGACGCTTTTATTTTGGTACAGCTAGGAGCAGATGATCAGCTGACCTAAGAGACCAGGTAGGAGTGTATGGATGAAGCAGCTCAGAGAGGTAAGGCGGGGCGAGGCCATTTAAGGATTTATAAACAGTTACAAGAAGTTTAAAATGAACTCTAAGATACACCGGTAACCAATGAAACGAAGCCAGAATGGGTGTAATGTGGTCTTTCTTGCGTGTTCCAGTTAAAAGACATGCAGCTGCATTTTGAACCAGCTGGAGACATGAGAGAGAAGACTGGCTGACTCCAAAATAAAGTGCATTGCAGTAATCCAACCTGATGAAAGCATGGATTACTGTCTCGAAATGCTGTCGCGAAAGGATGGGTTTCACCTTTGCTTAAAGGCTTACTGCCTTAAATTAAAAAAGCTGGACTTCACTACTGTGGCAATTTGACGCTCCATCTTAAAATCACTGTCCATCTTAAAAAACCCAGATTTGTAACCACAGGCCTTACATACAGTGCCAAGGGTCCCAGGTCACCAGGAAGGAGCTCACAGGAGCCACTGGGACCAAACACCTTCACTTCAGTTTTTTTGTAATTAAAATTGAAAAAGTTTAGGGCCATCCAAGCTTTTATGTTATTTAGGCAAACAAGAAGAGGAGCAAATGAAAAGGCATCCTTCCGCTTTAGTGGTACATAAAACTGACTGTTGTCAGCATAGCAGTGGAAGGAGATACCATGCTTTCTAAGAATAGAGCCCAGAGGAAGTATATAGAGTGTGAACAGCAGTGGCCCTAAGACTGAGCCCTGTGGAACCCCACATAACAGGGGAGCGGAGGAGGATTCAGAACCAGCAATGTTAACACTAATGGTTCTATCCATCAGATAGGAGTTCAACCATTTCAGGACAGTACCACGAATGCTCACTAAGTGCTGTAAAAGAGATAATAAAATGTTGTGGTCCACTGTATCGAAGGCTGCAGTTAGGTCAAGCAGAGATCACATGGTCACCAGAGTACAAAGCTAGGAGGATATCGTTAAATACCCTTGACAAAGCTGACTCTGTGCTATGAAAAGTTATAAAACCTGACTGAAAAATCTCCAGGATGTTATGCTCATCCAGAAAAGCTTTCAACTAAGCAAATATTATTTATATTATATTAGGGGTTGCATTACAGCGTGTTTAAAATTCACAGGAACTACACCAGAATACAGACTGTTGTTAATAATAGTGAGAACTGACTGACCTATGCACGGGAAACTCTCTTTAAAAAATCTAGGATGGACAGCATCATGGGGGGGAACCTGAGGGCTTAATACGGCTAACAACATCCTCTAACACTGACAAAGTCACAGGTTCAAACTGATCAAAAACAGCAGAACACAGGACAGGAACAGAAGGGTCAAACGCAGGAGCTGAGATAAGAGCCCTTGTGGTGGTGACCGTATCAATTAAAAATTTAAGAAATTTATTACATAGTTCAAAAGACAGTTCCCGGCAATTGTCTGAGAGGCATAAACAGAATAAATGGTTTTAAATAACACACATGGGTTATGATAATTTAATGAAATAATGTTAGTTGTGTTTTCTTTTAGCCTGTTTAACAGTGTTCTGGTAATTATGCCAGCAGTCCTTTAGGATTTGACATGACACTTGCAGCTTGTCTTTCTTCCATTCAGCTTTGTGACATTCCTGTCTGACTGCACGAGTTGTGTCATTAAACCAGGGCTCAGGTTTAGCCTTAATGTGCTTGATTTTAAATGGAACCACTGAGTCCAGTATGGTTTGGCAGGAGGAGTTAAACCTTGAACTGAGCTCTTCTGTATCTAAAGATATTGAGTCAGCAGGGACCCAAAACTGTTCATAAGCAGCAGAGAACTGACCAGCAGTGAAGGGGCTAAAAATCCGACAGCGTCTTCTGTATCTAAAGATATTGAGTCAGCAGGGACCCAAAACTGTTCATAAGCAGCAGAGAACTGACCAGCAGTGAAGGGGCTAAAAATCCGACAGCGTCGAGCAGGAGCATGGGTCTTTGCTGCAAAAATTTAACTCAGTTATTACAGACATATGGTCAGAAAACACATTGTCACATATCTCCAGATTTAACACAGACAGACCATGTGAGACAAGATCTATTGTATGACCATGGGTGGGACCAGACACAGACTGCACCAAATTAAGAGTCAATAAGGCTAAAAATGTCCTTCATCAGTGGCTTGTCAGGACAGCACACATGGACATTAAAATCTCTGATAATGAGAACACTGTCATAGGCAGGCATGATTCCAGCTAAGAAATCAGAAAAGTAATTTATAAAGTTATTATTGTATTTCGGAGGTTGGTAGATGACAGCACACAGTACCAGATCATAGCGGCCCACCTCAAATAAAGTCATGTCAAAGCTGGAAAATGAAGAAGAAGGAAAGTGCTGCTTTCATTTGTATATTTTTTTAAATGGTCACCTTTCCTCCTCCTCGACCCAATGTCTGCGGAGAATTAAAATAAAATAGAAGTTCAGAAAGAGCACCGGACTCTCCAACACCCAGCCATGTCTCAGTCACACAAAGAAAATGCAGCCAATGGGAGCTGAAGAAATCGTGAAGGATAAAAGTTTTGTTTGTCAGTGATCTGGTATTTACTAGATTCAAGACTCTTTATTGTCATTATGTTCACACATAACATTATTATTTATACTTTAAACATAATTTTTATGAGACTCTCAGCTTTTTAAAAAAAGGTACAATCAAGTTAAAAAGGTACACTCAAACTGCAATTAACTTCATTAAGAGCAGAATGTAAACTCAATTCAATTATATACACAAACTTTTAGATAGAAATATGAGATAGACTCTGAACATCTGTGAATAAAAACTGAGCACTGGGATATACAGTCTGTACATTAAAGTCACTATGAGATGAGATAAATAAATAGATAAATAGCAGCAGCTGCACATGGGATATACAATATATACATTAAAGGCACTATGAGATTAAATAGTTAAATAGAAAAATAGCAGCAGCAAAGTGGATATAAGCTAGGCTGTAAATCTAAATTTAAATGAAGTAAAGTGCAGAAGTGTAGGAGTGTAAAACAGTCACAGAGTTTGTGGATTCAATGTCCTTTTACAGAGCACTATTGTCTGTGTGAGAGTCAGTGGGCGGAGAGTGTGTGTGCGAGTGAGTGAGTATGTGGCTGTGGAGGGAGGTTGCATGTGTGAGTGTGACTGTGAGGGGGTGGGGGGTGATGGCTTTCACAGCTCTGGGGAAGATGCTGTTTTTAAGTCTGGTTCTGCTGGTCTTAATGTTTCTTGAAGGAAGAGGTGCAAATGGTGGGATCCGCCACAATGCTGCTGGCCTTCTTCTGGACCCGGACAGCATATATTGTATCCAGATCTGGTAGGCGGCAGCCCACGATCCCCTGAGTAGTTCTCACCACCTGGGCCAAGTCCTTTCTGTCCTTTGCAGTGCAGCTGCCATACCACACCACTGCACTGAGACAGAGTATACTTTCTATTGTAGCGCTGTAGAAGTTCTTGAGCAGCTGAGAGGAGAGTCCAACATGTTTTTTTACTTGCTGAGGAAGAAAAGCTGTTGTTGGGCATTCTTCACCAGGTGTGAGGTGTTGATAGACCAGGACAGGTCAGATGAAATGTGGATGCCCAGGAACATAATACTGTCCACACGCTCCACTGCCTCTCCATGAATGCAAAGAGGAGCATGCTCTGTCCTCCTGTAGTCCACTATGACCTCCTTGGTCTTGTTGGTGTTCAGAATGAGATTGTTGGTTGAACACCATTTTATCAGGTGCTGGATCTCCTCTCTGTAGTGGGTCTCATTGTTATTCGATATGAGAGCCACCACGGTGGTGTCATCTGCAAAATTCACGAGCATGTTTGTGCAGTAGATAGCAGGACAGTTGTGTGAAAAAAGGCTGAAGAGGGCTGTGTTCAAGTGTTCAGGATCAGGGTGGAAGATGTAGTGTTCCCTATCCTCACCACCCGGGGTCGGTTGGTGAGAAAGTCTCTGATCCAGGAACACAGTGAAGCTGACAGTCCCAGGTTGTAGAGCCTCAGTATCAGCTTGTCTGGGAGAACAGTGTTGAACACTGAGCTGAAGTCCACGAATAACATCCTAACATAAGTGTTAGGTTGCTCCAGGTGGTTCATGGCTGTGTAAAGTGCTAGCAACACAGCATCATCCATAGAGTGGTTCTCCCTGTAGGTGAACTGAAGGCTGTCTAGACCAGCAGCAATAACATCCTTGATGTGGATAAGGAGGATTTTCTCAAAGCACTTCATGATTATCAGGGTCAGGGCAACCGGGCGATAATCGTTGACAATTGGAATGTCTTTGAGGCCAAATGGTAGAGCCATGGAATGAAAGAGGCCCCATGGTGTGCTGAAGGCTGTCACCTCCCTGGACTCCTTGGAAAGTGGAACTTAGCAGTACACTTTACAAAGATCTAATGTGGTCAAATACTTTGCCTTTCCTAGGCTCTTCAGCAGGGCATCAATTCTGGGTGTTGGATAGGTATGAAACAAAAATTTAATTCAGGTATCTGAAGTCAATTCAGAATCTCAAGCTGCCATCCTGTTGAGGTATCAGGATGACCAGGTTACACATTCACTTCTTGAAAGCTGAATGATCCCATGGGATAGCATGAGGTCCACCTCCCCTTCAGTGCAGTCAGCAGTCATTCTGGGATCCTGTTGTGTTTCACAATATTAGTCCTTCCTGGAATTATTTTTTTTAAATGCTTTGGAAATGCTGGAGAGTTAGAGATTGCACTCGCCTGCTTTCAATATTCTGAGAGATGAATAGGGTCAAAGTCCAAAGGACCACTAACTGATGGTAGGTATTGCTCATCCACTTCCTCTTCTTCTAGTACACTTCTGACAAGTATCATCTTGGTTTTCTTTTCAGATAACTAAACCCATCTTTTAACAGATTGATATCTAAGATTCTACTGGGGCCCTGCAATGGCCTGGCAAGCTGTCCAGGGTGTACTCTGACCTCACCCAGAGTGGGCTGAGAGGGGTGCCAGCCTCCCCACGACCTGAATTATGATTAAGTGGTTCAGAAAATGAACAGATCAATGAAATGATGATTCTACTGGAATGTGGCTAACCTGGGGCTGCTGTCTGGTTGGTAGTGAGCCAAAGCTTCTTTTGAGCCTCAAATGGTCCTTGTTACCTTGACAGCAGCTTATCACCATCATTAGGAAAGAATACCAACACTTTTTTTCCTGTGCTAAAGGTCCTCTGCTGGGCCATCTGATCATACCAGGAGTTTTTTGTTTGTTTGTTTCTGGGCCTCTTTCATATGGGACTGGACATGCTTTCTCATCCTCTCCAGTCAGTTATCTGCACAACATAAAATATAGCATCAAAAGTTCCCCGCCCTCTGCCCTGGTCCCCCTCCCAGATTTTTCTAGCAGAGAAAGGGCCCCTCAAACCTCATGCCCATATTAAAGCTCAAAGGGAGAGAAACCATTGGAGGCTTTGGGTACTTCACTGTATTCAAATAATAGTTATGGCAGCCACTGATCCCAGTAAGTCCCACTATTGTTCACAAATGTACAGAAGATCTGCTTCAGTCTTTGATTAAAGTGTCCAGTCAATCCATCCATTTAGGGATGGTATGGCATGGTCCTCAGACTCCTAATGCCCAGTAGCTGATAAATCTGCTTCAGAAATGTAGACATAAAGTTAGTTGCCTGATCTGTTAATATTTCATTAGGGAAACCATGTCTGGAGGAAAAACTGTACTTAGCAGAAAGCTTTTGATTTTATGGACTTCAAAGGAAAAACATCAGTGTATGAGCATTTGATCACACCCTGTATTAACTTAGCCTGAGAGCTGTACCACTGACTTTTATCCTCTTAACAGGCTGATCATGCCTAGGCTCAGGTTTCACAGGAGGACATGGCATGCAATACAATTGCCTCAAATTGGCTGCATATTTATAAAACATAGGCTTTGAATAGCCCTGTACCCCACAGAGATAACAGATAGGCATTCTGCAGGGGGGGTTTACTGACCTACTAAATGGCTGGCTATTTGACACTGGAGGCATACCCATGCCAGCTTCTTATCTCTGAGGTTACTGCTGGATGGGGTTTTTTTGGCTTTCAGTGGTTTTTCATGAGTTGTAGCTCCATTGTCCCTTATTCGAAGCAGCTACAAAAGCTTTGCAGCCTCCATTGTGAACCTGGTTCCTGCTCCTGGATACAGACCTGAAGCTCAGGGAACATCATTTTTATATAATGTTCTAAAATAGTGACCTTACCAACTTTGTGAGTGGTTTTACCTTGTGGCTGAATTTTTTAAACAAAACCCATTACCCATTACCAGCTTAAGAAGATTGTAAAGTTTCACACCAGATGTCCAAAGGAATGCATCTTCCTGACTAGTTACTAAACCCCTTCATCTCAAGGACTGAACATAATAGAAACTTTTATAAAACTGACCTATTTAATGATAACGAACTCTGCTGTTAAACTTGTATAAATCAAGTGTCAGAAGGGTGTGGATCTCCACACACACACACACACACACACACACACACACACACACACACACACACACCTTTTAAAACAGAGAGTCTGTTTATCTTTTACATTCTGTAGGAGGGGGTTTTGGTTTTGGTTTATGGCCTATAACCTGAGGAAGTGGATGTCTCGCCAGTGTGGCCAAGATCAACCCGTTTTCATTCCTGACCTTTCACATTCTTTTCTTGTATGCACCAATTTGCCTATCTCGCCATCCAGGATTCGTATTCACCCTGAGCAAATAAAACTGCAGAGAAATATTTCATTAAATGCAGATGACTGCAAGCCTTGTTTCTGAACAAGAGTTCTGTAGAGCTTGCATGCACTATGGCTCGATGTCCGCCTAAATATGGAGGGTACACGGATGCCTGGTTAGGTGCCTGGCATTACACATACATGTACATTATACAGAACAGAGCTGCCAGCATCGCTACCAATAAGGAACACTTGAATTTCATCACTACAAAACCGAACATATGTCAGTAGACAACATGGCTGATTATTTTTTCCAGATGTGCACCAACCAACAGTAATAAAACTGGGAAACACATGTCTGATGAAAAGTTACCTATAATTAGCAGCTCCTCTATTTCACACTGCATTTGATTAGCCTTTCAAACAAAAATACCCCCTCAGTTCCGAATTCCTTCTGGAATGATTTCTACATCAAATCATCAAATTAACATGGCTGCGTCCGGAATTTGCAGTAAACAAAGTAATTAGCCCTTCGTGCTTTTAATAATCAGTTATGTTACATATACCTAGTTTAGTAGATACTAAATAGGAAGGGCGGGATCTGACTGGTCCCCTATCTGGGGCTTAAAAAACATTATTCTAAGTCAGATAATGCTTGAATTAAAATGACGGGCACTTATAGTTTGTCACCATCACTTGGAGCAGGTGACGTCATCATTAAAAAAACAGGATTTTTGTTTGCTTTTTCTGCTCCTATGTAGTATATACTTATATATAATGATTTGCCTCAGGCTTGGTAGAGGTTTCTGAATTGGCACACATTCCATCTTGGGGAATTTTCAGTGAAATCCACTTCACCTTTTCTATGTGTAGTATATACTGAAACAGTATTCACCTCAGGCTTGGTGGATATCGCTGAAGTGAGCTGTTCCCTCAATGGACTCATTATCATCATCAACATCCTCTTCCGCTTGGTCTGGGGTCGGGTCGTGGGGGTAGCAGCCTAAGCAGTAAGGTCCAGACGTCCCTCTCCCCGGCCACTTCCTCCAGCTCTTCCAGGGGGACACCGAGGCGTTCCCAGCCCAGCCGGGAGACCTAGTCCCTCCAGTGTGTTCTGGGTTGACCCCAGTGTCTCTTCCCTCGATGGATTATTCAGCGATATTCACCTTGCTGTCTGAAAAATAAAAATAACTCACTTTCACTCTTAGCACACCCTGAACAGCAGCCTGGCCATCGCAGGGCCAACACACACACAACCGTTCACACCTAGGGGCAATTTGGAACAGCCAATTAACGTAATGTGCATTTATTTGTACTGTGGGAGGAAAGCAGAGTACCTGAAGGAAACCAATGCTAGCACAGTGAGAGTATGGAAACTCCACAGAGAAACACCCTCACTGAGCCCGGGATTCGAACCCAGCGCCTTCCTGCTGTGATTCAAATGTGTTAACAACTACGGCACTCAATGTGACCATTGGTTAATTGTCTTGCCACGCGATCCCCAGACGTTCCCAGTTCCCGGTATAAGACCCACAGAATTTTGAACCAGTTGTATTTTGCTGGACGCGAACGGACTGTTTTGCTCCAGATAAGCACGGAATGGTTCAAGATTAGTCACTTGCTTCTAAACTAGGAACCAAGGGACAGATTTATGTGTCAGGCCATGAAAGCATAGAATTCATCTTGGGTACACCTAGGTAAATATGATCAGAAATATGGGCCACGGTAAAGCAAATCTCATTTGACATATTAAAATGCTTTTCCATGCTCACTTCTCCAGCAAGTCTGCTATGCGCATCTCTGGCTTATTTATCATTCATAACCTTAGTGCTGAGGCTCCAGAAAGAGTCAGGGTTAAAGGAATGAAATCACTGGCTAGAAATGAAAATCTTCCCCAGACTATATTGGAGATGGTTTTTGAAATTCTTACACTTTTTGGCAGATGTTTTGGTTCTAATAACAGTTCAGGTAATTATAAGCCTTAAAAAGTGTAGGCTTAAACTACATCATAGTATTGTCCACTGGTGCATGATGGGATTGTGTACTGTTTTCATCCCAAAAATCTCCAGGACTGAGGATTGAACAAAGTGAAGACTGAAGGGGAGGACAGGGATTCGGATGGAAAGGCAGTTTGACGGTGGTGCTACCGAAACTGAGTGAGTTTGTGGGAAAGCTGTGGCTATCAGTCATTATTGCCAGGTCGTTAGTTTTGCGCATGAGCCATGATTAAGATGGATGGCTCGCTTCAAGTTCTCTTTGTTTGACTGCCCAGGAGAAGAAGACCAAGAAAGTATGAGAGGAAAGTCCAATTTCAACAATCTTTCTGCTCGTCAGACTTTTTCCTCCAGGTTTCTTTCTACTTCTCAAAACATGTCGCTCAGTAGATTCATTCATTCATTCATTCATTCGCTGAGCCACTCAATCCTACTAGGGTCGCTTGGAGGCTGGTGCCTATCTCAGCTGACTCTTGATATAGTCAGGGTACACACACCCTCAACAGCTCACCAGACCATTGCAGGCCATTCACACTTCTACTCAAACCTAGGGTGGAATTATAAACAGCCAGTTAGCCTAATGTGCATGTGGGAGGAAATTGGATTACCCAGAGAAACCCCATGCAAGCAGTGGGAGAACATGCAAACTCTACACAGAAATGCTATTGCTAAGGCCAGGGCTCAAAACCAGGGCCTTCTTGCTTTGAGGTGGACATGCTAACCACTAATGCAACCATGCTGATCTGCTAAGTAGTTTGGATACGAAATCAATGCTAGGTGTGAATGTGGCCTGGAATAGATTAGCATCCCATTCCAGATGGTACAGGATCTGAATCTATTATCTACTTTTTGCAAATATTTACCGATGATGATAATGATGATATAAAGGAATGAATTGCAACTGCTACATGCTACATGCTAATACAAGCTGATTAAAGATGAGAACCCAAAGTTGCAGACCTTCCATGCATCTGTACTCTCTCAAATTTGAAAAGAAAACAAAAGGCACACTTTTCATCCTCCTTCTTTTGTCCTCAAGCACGAAACTCTCCCACATATTAATGCCTGGTGTTGCACGCCTGCCCGTGCTTTAGCCCCCCTTCCGACCCATGACAGAGGGCATGCCAGCAGATCTTTTCTGTGGGTGTCTGGGAGGATGGGTGGATGCTGATGGTCCTTTGTTCCTAAACCAGGCGGTGCATCTGCCCCCCCCCCAACAGACACACTTTGTGACTTTTGTATCGGCGCGAGCCCTTTGTGAAGCTTCATGACCTTACACCTCTCACTCAGCCTCCAACCAGCACGCCAGAGACACCCTGCGAGAGACAGACAGCCGGCTGGAAGAGAGACAAAGCTCCTAGATTATCACACTCACACACATGACCCCGAGCCTATACAACCCTCTGTGCACTTATGAGCAAACACTGGGGGATGGAAGATGACTTGTTCTTATTAGGAAGACGTGAGTGTATAATTAAATGAGCTTGGCCACACTTATGGCTCTCCAGATTCCCTGATGTTAAAGAGAATGTATTATAATATGTCATCTGGTTGCTACTTCTGAGAAAGTTTTATAAGCATATTCTTCTCGAGGTTCAGAGCTGTTTGCAGGCTGTCCATCAACAAACAAGTGGAGGAACATGTTTTCATGGTGGCAGGTTCCAAGTTCTTTTCATTAAAACTTCCTTATTGAGCCCTAGTAAGTAGAAAAGGTTCCAAGTAGAACCATTCAATGGAAAAATCCATTAACCATCAAAAGAACCGATGAGGAACGCAATTACGCAGCTCTGCTACAAGTTTAAAATGAGTTTTACTTTCAATGATGGAGGCCTTTGTGTGCCAGCATTATTGCATGAGGTGAGGCCTACGCATCTACTGATTCTATTGTCACACAAGGGGTGTGGCCTATGTGACTAATTTTTGTGTCAGTTCCAATGACAGGTATATGCCTTTGTTTCTCAGTCCCTGTGAAAGAGGTGGGGCCTATGTGCCTATAGATTCCAGTGAAGGAGGTGTGGCCTTTGTGTGTCAGTCACATTGAAGGGGGTGTGGCCTATGTGACCAGTTGAAGGAGGTGTGGCCTTTGTGTGTCAGTCACATTGAAGGGGGTGTGGCCTATGTGACCAATTGAATGAGGTGTGGCCTTTGTGTGTCAGTTCCAATGACAGAGGTATATGCCTTTGTTTCTCAGTCCCTGTGAAAGAGGTGGGGCCTATATGCCTATAGATTCCAGTGAAGGAGGTGTGGCCTTTGTGTGTCAGTCACATTGAAGGGGGTGTGGCTTATGTGACCAATTGAAGGAGGCGTGGCCTTTGTGTGTCAGTTCCAATGACAGAGGTATATGCCTTTGTTTCTCAGTCCCTGTGAAAGAGGTGGGGCCTA
>JBCNYH010000016.1:19623000-19638253 GCA_039654325.1 Tandanus tandanus | reverse complement strand
TGTGTGTGTGTGTGTGTGTGTGTGGGAGAGGGGGAGAGAGAGGGAGAAAGCAGACAAAGATATGTGGGAGAGAGAGAGAGAGAGAGAGAGAGAGAGAGAGAGAGAGAGAGAGAGAGAGAGAGAACACGCAAGAGTGGCCTCTCTGGATATTTATATGCCACTGACTCACGCCAGAGGAATCACATTAGCTATGGCTGCCATGCTTTTATTAGATCCCCAGCCGACCCATTCCAACCAACACGGTCCTCTCTCTCTCGCTCTCTCTCTCTCTCTCTCTCTCGCTCTCTCTTTCAGCACCTCAGCTCGAGACACTTTCTTAATGACATGTCATTACCTGTCTCGGCCAGCGCTCTCTGTATGGAGACGTTAAAGGAATCTCAGGCTCCGTAACGCGTCATCGTGACCGAGAAGTCGCTCCTCTCAGTTCCTTTCTTCAACAGTTCTATTCATTCATTCATTCATTTTCTGTACTGCTTAATCCTAATTAGGGCCGCAGGGAGGATGGCGCCCATCTCAGCCAACTCTGGGCAAGGGCAGAGTACTACTATACCCAGTTTGTCACTGCTGTCCCCCAGTGCAGCTAACTGGGTTATTAAAGGTCAGCCATGTCTCTCACTGTTCTGTGGTGAGAGGCATGTAAAAGAACCATTGCTATCGTTCATAAAGAGTAGGCCTTTGGGTTGCCGTCAGCGTGTTTCTGCCTTGAGATGGCCTGGCGAGCTGTCCAGGGTGTACCCTGCCCTCGCAAAGAGTCAGCTGAGATGGGCACCAACCTCCCCGCGACCCTAATTAGGATTAAGCGGTTCAGAAAATTAATGAATTATTATTTATTATTTATTCATTTTCAGTGCCTAAAAAGGTTACAACTGTGATTATAATTTAGTATGAAAATGAGCTTGATTAGCTTGTTAGCAAACTCCTTGCAATGCTAGTTAGCTAGCCTGTATGAGTGGCCATAATCAGTGGAATAATTCCCCCCACCCCATCCCCCGACCCCCCCACCCCCTTCTCTGATGATATTCTCATATCAGGAGATATGAAATATGTTGTGTTCCCATAACTCTTTCATTACTAGGCATGCTGGAGGGGAAAACACTTTGTGCATTTATTTGCTTTTCTTTCTTATTGAGCTTTTGTTGTAATGTCATTTTGAAATTGCTGTCAACTTTTTTTTTTTTTTTTTTTTTTTTTTAAACCCACAAATTGCAGTAGCTCTTCCTGGCCACCAGTGGGTAAGAACCCAAACATACGACAAATGTGTGTATACTAGTTCTTACCTGTAATTACTTGTCTGTAAAAGCAATGTTTAAATCCTGGGCCATAACATTTCTCTCTTCTTTCTTCCCCTCCCTTTTTCCATCTATTCATCCCTCTCTTTCTCCCTCGTCCTTCTCTCTTTCTGTAGTTAATAAAGCCCAGTGATGTTCGAGCCGGCACTCATCCAGCACAGCTCATGCATATGTATGACTCGAATAATTATGTATATCTTAATCCAGGAAGTGTGTGGGCTGATTAAACCCAGGCTGGATTCTTTGAAGGTGGGCAGTTCCCCAACACAGCAAAAAAAGGAAAGATGCTGCATTTTATTGTTTGTTGCAAGAAAAAAAAAGAAAACAAAGCAAATAAAAAGGAGAGAAATGAAAAGAACAAGCTAGGGAGAAAAAAAATGGACCACATGAATCCTGGAGATGTTTCACGCTACCACAAGCCAGCAATGATAGCGATCTGGTACAGGCTTGAATATATTCCATCATATGAATGATGAATGCCCAGTTGTTTCGAAGAAAGAAAACATCAGTTAAAGGGATGAGAAGAAATTCTGCCTAACTACCATCTCATCCTGTCCTTTCCCCTGATTGGCCAAATATCTTAGTTATCTCTTGTTCTCTCCTCATCTCCCTGATTTGATTTGCACTGCATCACCAATATATTAGCAACTAGGCCAGTGTACCTAAAAATGGACAATGAAGAATAATACCTTGCCTTCAAGGCTTGGAATGATCAAGTATAAATTACTTTGAGGATTGAAGAGCCAGTGGTTTTGCAAACCTGAACCAACCTGAAGATCCAGGAACTCAATTACCCACTTAATACTATCAGGGTCATGGGGAGGCTGGAGCCTATCTCAGCCAACACTGTGTGAAGGCTGGGTGCACCCTGGATTGCTCACCAAATCATCGCAGAGCCAACACACACAACCATATACACTCACACTCACACCTAGGGACACTTCGGAACAGCCAATTCGCCCGATGTACATGTCCTACTGTGGTAGGGAACCAAAGTACCTTGAGGAAACCTATACAATCAAAGGGAGAACATGCAAACCTCACACAGAAAGGCCTGAGCCCAGGACTTGAACCCAGGACCTTCTTTCTATGGGAGGACATGCTGTGCTGCCGAGATCCAGAAACATAATTTCTTGGTAGAGACCAAGGTGGAGTTCCAGTAAATGTAGACCAAGCCAAGCTGGGTATACATTAATCCAGCAAATAAAAGATAAACATCCAGCAAGAATCTGTAAGGTAAACTGGGTGTTCAGTAAGCCATTGAAAGAAACCAGCTTCCAGGTTCTTAGCATAGAATCCATCTGTCCATCTCAAGGCATGGCATGATCAGGTCACTGCTCAGCTACCAGGACCCTGGATCTGAGATCTGAATTCGGTCATTGGACACACTAAAAAAGACCTGAGATCCAGGGTCCTGGTAGCTTGCTTGGAGACTGGATCAAAGGATGGAGGTGTTAAATCAAGCCAGCAATGCAGATTCATTGGCTGGAGACCAATAGGAGTCAAAGCTTATATTCTATAACCGAGGGCTGTAATGAAGGATGGAGATCTAATGACCAGTGCCAGAACTGCTGTGTAGTGTAGTATCTGGGAGGATTGCCAAAGGGAAAATTGAAACAAAGACAATAAACAAGTTTGGAAGCAATAAACCAAGTTGCAGATCCAGAAGTTAAAGGACATAAAACAAGTTGCAGTTACTTAAATTAGAGAACGCAATGCAAGTTCCAGGCATAAAGATTGGGGACTAGAAGGCATGTGGCAACCCAGAGGTTAAAGGCCATAAAGCAAGTTGTAATGGCAGAAGATGGAGACCAAAGGTGGCAGGTTGGTGTAGTGGTTAGCACATCCACCTCACAGCAAGAAGGTCCTGGGTTCAAGTCCTGGGCTTGGCGAGGGAGCATCTGTGCGGAGTTTGCATATTCTCCCCTTGGTTGTGTGGGTTTCCTCTGGGCACTCTGGTTTTCTCCCACAGTCCAAAGACAAGCAGTTCCAAAATCCCCCCCTAGGTGTAAGTGTGAATAGTTGTGTGTTTGTCGACCCTGCAATGGTTTGGCAAGTGGTTCAAGGTGTACCCCATCTTTGTTCAGAGTTGCCTGTGATATGCTTAAACCCCCCCCACACACACACACAGGATTTAGCAGTTTGACAAATGGATGGGAAGTTGGAGACCACCAAGGAAGTCCAGAGGTTGAAGGTCATAAACTAAAGTTGATGGCTGTGACCCAAGGTATCAGAAAGTGGTTTTAAACGAGGAGCCAAAAAGAAGATCGAGTTTTGCAGACTGTCCTGCAATTGGGAGCTCCATTCTGTGGATCACCAGCTTTCAATTGGTTCCTCTGACTTGACCACAGAAGATCCAGGAGACTAAGCCGAGCTGGAGATCTAGTGAGTTCAACAACCCAAGCTGTGGACACCATAATTGGACCTCTAGCATCTTGCACCATGCACTGATACACAAAGCTCCTGTTTGCTCATTTCAAGCTTGATCAGTTTTAACAAGCTGAGCTCCAGTGTTCAATTACCTCATGAACATCATCAGACATAACAGGAGGATGCAGGACGAGCACATACTCACCCACCCACACACACACACACACACACACACACACACACACAAACACAAACAAATTTCCACACTCACAGATTTTCTTTGTTTTTTATCCTTGTGTGTACGTGAGAGGGACGTTGAACTCCACTTTGAATCTCAAATACACTCAGCTCATTTAGGTATGTCATGCTAGGGCAAGCATGCCCAGGAAAGAGAGTGGCGCTGTGTGTCTAGGTGTGTGTATTTTGTGGGTGTGTTCAAATGTGAATGCAATGCAGAGGGGGGAAAACAGAGGGATAAGTTCAATGACACAACTACCCATAAACCTTCACTCATGGTCTGTAGAGCCATTAAAACCGTTGAATCATTTAAAGCAGATGTTTGGGTTAAGACTTTGTGTTTTGTGTGTTTAAAAAATTAAACTTTGTGGCTAGCTGATTGTATTTCTTCGTCATTTACTGGTTTGTGCTCTTGCGAAACAATTTATCTTGTGGTTGTGCATTTGGGTGACACAATGTGGTTGACAGCAAAAGTTTCCTAGTGCTATAAACTTTGATGAAGTATAAAGTATTGGGTGTGAATTTACATATTAGAAAATGCCTGTGGCCCTGCAATGGTCTTGTGAGCTGTTCAGAGTGTAGCCCGCCTTCACCCAGTGTCGGCTGAGATAGGCGCCAGCCTCCCCGCAACGCTAGTTGGGTTAATGCAAATGGAGGGATGGGTGGATGGATGGATGGATGGATGGATGGGGAATGCTTATAACAATAACGAGTTTCTTGTAGCTTGAATGATACAAAGCCACAATTTCAGCAGCACCAGCAAGTGACAAACCAACAATACAACAATCAACAGCTCTAATGTTTAAGCGGCAGAGCAACACTGCAGGGACTAGGGGTACACCTGAAGTCTATTTCTGCCCCCGAAGGTGCAATCTTCCCTGATATACCCCCAAAAAAATAATTATGAGAATTTAATTATTTGAAGGCCGAAAAGCTACATCTATGTTCCAAAGCACTAAAAGTTACAGAAAGGTACCATACATGTTATTGCCCCAGTGGCGATCCCTGTACCCTTAAACATACCATAAATACTTATATACTGAGAAGGGCAACACTATAGTGTAGTGTTTGGCAGGTCCGCCACACAGCAAGAAAGTCCTGGGTTCCGCCCCAGCCCTAAGCTGAACCAGTGATATCAGTACAGATCGAGTAGAAATCATGATGTCTCACAAACCACAAACTTTTCAGCTGTATCTGCTGCCTTCATCATGATAAACATGGCCCAGAACCACTGCCTTTTAGAATAAGAGGTGTTTTTGACTGACATCTGCAGTGAAACAACAATTGGCATTATTCCATAAACCATCAGTAAAACACACTGGAGAATCTGATCTGGTTTTTATCCACTGAACTACCCTGCAAGTCAGAAGGGATTATTATTTATTTATTTGTTTATTTATTTTGTACAACAGGAGTTTCTTTTATTTTATTACAGTTTAATCACTGTTATTGCAGCAGAACAACAAAGCGATACGGAATCGCAATTAAACAATGAAAGCTAAATCTTCATGGAACTTATTAACTGCTCCTTCTCAGATCCTAATACGACTCTAAATAAGTGCTTTATTAAAGGCAGGAGCACTCAGAGGATAAACCCATTAAGCCTGTAGATAAGAGATGCATAGACAGCGCTGGAATTAACTGTAAAACATAAACAAGTGCCTAATTACAATTGCTAAAAAGATTTGTTTTTCTGATGAGATTATGTCCCTCCATTTTTAACATTCGCAATTCAAAGCGGTACTTAGACACCTGATGGTGGTGACTGCAGTTGACGGTGTTGAGATAAGTGTCATTGGTGTATTTTTCATATGCACAGGACTGATGTATGTGTGTATATAGGTCTCTGTGTTTACTTTTGTTGCTGTCTAAAACGATATTTAGACACCTGAAGGTGGTGCCTGTGGTTAACGGTTTCGTGGCGAGTCTCATTGGTGTAGTTTACATAGGAACTGTGTTGCTTGTGTTTTGGACCTCTGTTTTAGTGCCAGACCATGGTATCTATGGCAAGTGGAGTTCGAATGGATTGTGTGTGTGTGTGTGTGTGTGTGTGTGTGTGTGTGTGTGTCTCTGTGTAATTACATGTATATTTATATGTGGTTAACCTCTATTTATGGGTCAGTGCATGGCGTGCAGGGCAGACAGGTTAAATTTAATACAGGGTTTGTGCTGTGTGTATGCACAATGCACATGTGGGGAAAGTTGGCCACACTGTTGTCATTGGCGTACTTGCACTAAGTGCAATGTGTTAGTGTTTTGCATATGAGCAAGTGAGGTGTGTGTCTCAGTGTGTTATTTTTGGCTTCCGCGGTGTGCCTGGAGATTTGCCCAGTGTGACTTGAATTCATCAGCTTGAGTTATGTAGTTTGTAAAAATAAATAAATAAATAAATTCAAGGCTATTTTCTTTATGCTTATTCTCAGCGCAGTTTCTATGAGGCACACAGTATTTTTTTTTCTCAGGTGGCTTTCTGTCATTAACAGACTCTGCAAAAGAGCTGAGAGCTGCAACTTGTTTTTAGCAAGCGCTAATGCATAAACATGAAATTTAAAATCGGTGTGCACCGTATTCAGTTTAGTTTTTGCCTGTTTGAAATAAATAAATAAATAGACAGATAAATAAAACGTGGTCATCCTGAAGGTTTGAAAGCCACGCCCTCTTCACTGCAGTTAAAGGTAGGAATTTACATAATATACAGTATGCTTGGAGAGATAAACTCATAGCTCCAGTGAAAAAAAAAAAAAAAAACTAAGGAAGCAAGCATCCAGCAAGAAGCACTTGGGCTAAGTGGGAGATTGTGCAAATTTGATTTTTGGCAAAATCATTGAAAGGCACACTAACAAAAGCTTTACATGCATTTGCATTCTCAATGTCCCATGCATTTACCTTGGTGCAGAACTTCTCTCTGCAGCATCTCCAATGGTACAGCAGTGATAATTCCATGATCACATAATAACCATTAAGTATTTCCTATAAGACATCCCAGTCATTAAAATCTAAATGATGGACTCTAACTCTAAAAAAAAATGGCACCCTTTAAATATTTTATTGCAATTAGTCCCAAATTACATGGAAAGGAGTTCCAGTTTTCAACCCGGGACTCAAACCCAGGACCTTCTTGCTTTGAGGCAGACGTGGTAGCCTCTCTGCCACGCTGCTGCCCCAGATCCAGTTTTGTGAAGGCTAAATGGGAACGTGGGCTTGTGCTGTACATATCAAAACCACTATTATTCTTGATATTGATTTAAGTAGGAGCTTGGAGACCTCAGGGTTGCAGGAGTACTATCCAGATGGGGTCCGGTGTTCTAGGCCTCAGAAGTAGGATCTTGATTGAGGCAAGAGCCCTTTGGATAGTAGAAATAGGACCAAGATGGATGCAGGGGCTCTTAGGTCTTAGAACTAGAATCTTGGTTGGAGTAGCGGCTTGCGGACATCAGGATGAAAGGAGTAGGACCTGCCCAGGTAGAGAAACAGATTTGGTTGTTTGGACAGGTGGGTGGAAGAACTAGAAGGGAACATGAACTTGTAGACCTCCAAAGTGTCTTTGTATCAATATATTTATATACATCTGGATGGTGGTTGTGGAATCTGGTCAGAGATGGGGTTTGGAGACCTCAGGAGGGTTGGAGTATGATCTTGACAGGGGCACAGGTTTGGAGACCTCAGGATGGTAGGGGTAGGTTAAGTACAGGCTTATGAAATTGCAGACCTTGCAAGTATAAACTTTATTTGAATGGGGCATGGAGATCTTGGGATGGTAGGAGTAGGGTGCAGAAGGTAGCAGGAGCTTGTAGACCTCAAGAGGGTTGGAGTATGATCTGGACAGGTGCACAGGTTTGGAGGCTTCAGGATGGTAAGGGTAGGTTAAAGACAGGCTTATGAAATTACAGACCTTGCAAGTATAATCTTTACTGTAACAGGGCATTGGGATTTCAGGATGGTAGGAGAAGGATGCAGATGGTGGCAAGGGCTTGTAGACCTCAAGAGGTTTGCAGTATGATCTGGACGGGGGCAGGGGTTTACAGAGCGTAGAAGAATGGTATCGATTAGAGCAGTATTCCTCAGCACACAGGTCCAGAAGCTTGAGAACTTGAGATTGGGTAAGTGAGAGAGGTAAGAGAGAAAACTGAAGTGGAGCAACAAATGGATTAGTTTAAGATGGTCTGAGTTGAACATTATTGTCAGTGCTTTGGCAGCCCAATGCTAAAACATGGCCAGTTGGCTGCTGGATCGCTAAGACACCTAGCAACTCTGTATTCCGTTGTCAACAAGCTTAAGTGATTGCATATGAATAATGTAGAAATGAGAAAGCACCAACATGAGAGTTGTCTGCACCAGTGGTCTACTAGTTTTCTGGGATGTGTCCAGAGAGTCAAGGTTTGTGTAAGCCAAGAGAGTGTCTGTGACCTGAACATTGGTAGGTTGGTTACTAACATTTTATTATTCCACATTTCCCAATTTTTGAATTTCCATGTTAGTGTAAGCAACTGCTGAACCAAATTCCTTCCAAATGATTCATTCTTGGCTGATTCTGATTTAGCAACGATGCTAATCTGGCTGTAGAAATCAAGAAACGAACATGCACGCGAGTGCACAGCCTTACTAAACACCTACAAGACCCCAGAAGTGTCAAATAAAAACTTTTCTAGTTGTTTTGGTAATGATGATGGTGATGAGGGTGACAGTGATGATGGTAATGATGATGATGAGGCTCGAGTGGATGAGGATAATGATTACCTCTGGGCTGTTATTTGTTTTCTGTCTCGCACACATGCAGAGTGTCCGGGCCTTTCAGCAGCTGTTTCTTTTCTGAGAATCACCGCCTAACAGCCACACAGGGGCAAACAAAACAGGGGAGAAATGAAAGAGCGAAGGAATAAATGAAAAGACAAAATGACATGTTGTTCTCTGCTCCTCTAGCGATGCTGCAAGCAGCTTTGGCACCCTCTCTTATGTTCCCTGACAACTGTGTCACAGCTTAACTCACACACACAATGAAAGATCAACATATTCTGCCTTTTATGACGATGGCTAAATTTATGGGTTGGAAACTAATGTTGGCCTTACACTGGACTGTTCTGAAGGGGTTAGTGCGGTTGGAAACTGTGTTGGACCACAGTGACATTGTCTTGACATCTTGATGATGTTCGCCGTCGACCGGCACTGACCGCAATAATCCGTGTTTGAAATTTCGTGTTCTCAAAAATGTGTATCAGCATCTAGCTGCCTTGTAGCTGCCATGTTGTCACCTTTCGCAACCTTCCTGAACGGCGTTCAATGCAACCTATTCACACCATGTTTTCACCTCCTGCTCGCAATTGTTTCGCCACACCGCCGTCATTTTAAACTGCACTGAATCGGTTTTAACATCGACCCTACATGAAGCCACACAGCCATCATATTTTGGCAGTTCAGCGCAGCTTGGAACCGCACTGACCAGCCATCAGAACCACCCCCATGTGAGGCTTGCTTAACACTGTTGTCGGCTCTGGTATGTTTTTACATTTGCATCTTAAAACTTCACTTGTGTGCAACTATTACAGATATCAATCAGCCATAACTGTAATATGTCCAAGTTGCATTACACATCATCACTCAGTTTGAGCAACAAGGCTACAAATACAGGAAGGTCATTCCATCTCAGTGATACAATTTGTACAAGATTGGCCTAGTGCATCAGACTGGTACGCATTCCTAAATATAGGAACAAACTGTATAAACTAGGGCACACTGATTCAGAACAGTTCCCAGCCTGTTCTGTAATCTTAAAGAAATAAAAGAAAAAACTACCACTTGAAGTGGAACTATAAAATATGACCCAAACATTGGTGGCCACTTGACCATCACCCCTATATGTGGTCATTCCCTAAACCATTGGAAGCACACAGTTGTCTAGAATGTCATTGTACAGTGTATCTGTAGCATTACTATTTCTTTTAACTGGATCAAAGAGGCCGAATCTGTTCCAGCATGACATACCCCTGGGCACTAAGTGCGCTCCATGCTTCATAGTGTGCCAAGCATGAACTCAAGTGGCCTATACAGAGTCCTGACTTCAACCCCGGTGGACACCTGTGGAATGAACTGGAACTTAGACTGCACCCCAGGCCATGTTAACATCCCGACATCAATACCTGACCTCAGTAATGCTCTGCCAAAGCCACACCAGTACATCAGGAAGCTGAGCTAGGCTCCAGCCTCTTTGCCACCCTAATATGATTAAGAGGTTCGGCAACTGAGTGATCCCAAGTGGTGCTTCAACAAGGTGTATGACTATCATCCTGGCGATCGTAGGTTCGAATTCAGGTTGATGCTGCAGCCACCCGCAGCTGGGAGTCCATGGACGCTAACTGGCTGAACTCTCATGCTCGGCTTCCTTTCACCGACAGCAATCAGCAGCCAAACATGGGCATCTGTGAGCTCATTCGTACAAAGGGCGGATAGCTCTTTCCCTCCCAGTGTCTTTGGCTGCCCCTGAATGTACATGTGCAGCAGCTCATACAGATGTTGGTGGCAGTATCATGTGAATGGGATTGGGCACCTGCTTGCCAACGTCCCTCCTTGGTTGGTAATGGTTGTATGTGATAAAGAGGCAATACTTACTGGGTCGGATAGATGGGTATAAAAAAGTCTTTAAGCTCCACCCACTCTGCTTCATCACTTCATGCAATATCGCGTTGAAAAGCTTGAGCCATTTTCTTTTTAAAGCAATAACTGTTTTATATTCCTGAGCAAACTTCCTTAACTTTTGTTTCACATTCATGAAATTTTAAATATTCATTCTTATCCCTAATTAGAAGGAAATTATGGAGGAATTTTTCGGAGATTTTATCATGAAAAATGAGCTAGAACAGAGTGAGCGAATTCAAAGACTAGAATACTGGTTTTCAGAATTATGCAAATTTAATTAGCCTCATTTGCATAAATACCCACAGACTTCTTTTTAAACTTTATAACATTTTAATTAACATATTCACCTGTAGTTTCTTGGGTTAAAGAGCCAAAAAAAAAAAAAATACAATCTCTTTTCCTTCTGCATGGATTTAATTTCCTGGAAACAAAACAAGTCTGTGGACATGTTGTCAGGGCTGGCATCAGAATCCGCCACGACTCGACAACAAACGGTGAGTAAATTAACTGTATTTTGTGCCAACTGACCTCCTCATGTAGTCCCCCCTCCTCCCCCTTCACCCCAACTGCTCCTTCTGCAATGATGAAAGTGTGTGTGTTTGTGTGTGTGTATGTGTGTGTGTGTGTGTGTGTGTGTGTATGTGTGTGTATTGGGAGTGTGTCCAGGCCACTGAAAGCCTCTTTTGTCTCCTTAGTCCTCTCCGTAACTGAATGGCTGAAGTCGACAGAGCGAGACAAAAGGAGCCGATCTGGTCTTGTGGTGAACCATTCCCTGAGACAAAGCACAGCTTAATTACTCACAACTATGCCAGCAGTGTGTGTGTGTGTGTGTGTGTGTGTGTGTGTGTGTGTGTGTGTGTGTGTTAGTGCGTCTCATTTGTTATCACGAAAAGAAAGGCGAAGAATAGCGTACAAGAGGAAGAAAAACAAAAGGGAAACAGGTTGCGGCGAATAAAGTGTGTGTTGGCAGACTGGAGTTGCAGCAAGAACAATTAGAAACAAAAGCAGCCTCTCCGGTTTAATATCTGTGGATGGAACAAAAGGCGGCATGACTGTGGTGTTAAGTAGACGAGGAGCCTGTACAGAACCGGCAGCTGTGTGAAATCACGGTGCCCTAGTTTACTGACTTCATTTGTGGGCTGTTGTATTGTTTTGGAGTCATTCTGACCCAGATCTACATTCTATCCAGTCTCTGTAACATCTCGGCTTTGTCCTGATGCCAGTGTTTTGAACTTGAAATCAAGGAGCTCTTAAACTTATTCACAGATTTTATTTTTAAAAAACATAATACATCTATTCAGGCAGGCATGGTGGCGTAGTACACAGCAAGAAGGTCCTGGGTTCGAGTTGTGTGCTCGGCGAGGGCGTTTCTGTGTGGAGGTTGCCTGTTCTCCCTATGCTTGCGTGGGTTTCCTCTGTATTGGTTAGGACGTCTGCCTCATAGCAAGGTAGTCATTGGTTCGAGTGTCTGGTCTGTGCTTGCATGGGTTCCTCTGGGTACTCCGGTTTCCTCCCACCGTCCAAAGACATGCACTCTCTCACTCACTCACTCACTCACTCGTTTGCTGAAACGCTTAAGCAAGTATGAGGAAAACATGCAAACACCACGCAGAAATGCCTGGGTCTCGAACCCAGGACCTTCTTGCTGTGAGGCGGATGTGCTAACCACTCCACCACCGTGCCACCTGAAAGACATGCACTTCGCCACCGTGCCACCTGAAAGACATGCACAGCAGGCTAACTGGCTGTTTTAAATTGCCCCTAGGTGTGTGTGTGTGTGTGTGTGTGTGTGTGAAGGGTTGTGTGTGTGTTGGCCCTGAGATGGACTGGTGAGCTGTTCAAGATGTACCCCGCGTTCGCCCAGAGTCGGCTGGGATAGGCTCCAGCCTTCCTGCAACATTAATAAGGATATAGCGGTTTGTCGAATGAATAAATTAATTGTCTTTTCAAATCAAACACACAATCATTGACACTCACAATCACACCTAGGGAACAGCCAGTTAGCCTGAGTACCCAGAGGAAACCCACACAACCACAGAGAGAACAGGCAAAAAATGCCGTCACCAAGCCCATGACTATCTTGCTCTGAGGCAGACGTGCTAACCAATACGCCACCGTGCCGGCCCTTGTACACTTGTAACATGATTGACTGATAGGCACTTCATTTCACGTCAGGAAATGTGACGTGGCTCTCTCGTCCGTGGAAAAGCAGACTATTCTTGGAAGGGGTTTGCAGGTTGGATAGTAACACCATGCCAGCATTAGCACCTGGTTCATGTTGGGAAGGGAGTATAAGTGATGCCTCACTATATAGTGGTGGCTCAGTGGTTAAGGCTCTGGGTTACAAATCAGAAGGTCGGGGGTTCAAACACCAGTACAAACAAGCTGCCACTGTTGGGCCCATGAGCAGGGTCCTTAACCCTCAACTGCTCATATGTGTAAAGCAGATAAAAAAAAAAAAAAAGTAAGTTGCTCTGGATAAGTGTGACGGTTAGAAGAAGCCTTCTCTTATGCTATCGTTCCCCAGACCCCACTGTGAAACTGACAGCGCTAAAGACATCAAGAGCTCGTCTTCATATTTTACCTAAAATTCATCATCTTTGTATTACACCTGAAATCATTTATTAGCTTTTTGAAGCCAAGTGTAATAATACACCCACCCACACCCACACCCACACACACACACACACACACACACACACACACACACACACACGCACGCTGCATTTACACCCATGAATGCACACAAGTGCACACATGCCCACACAAATGAGCAATTTCTTCCTTTCAAGAACTCTTCCAAGTGTTCTATATTTATCTTTAGGGATAACTCTACAGTCCAAGAGAACATCAGCAGCCCAGGTCTGTAGGGGCCAAACGTGGGCGTATGAAGAGGTTAGCACTTTCCTTAGAGTGTGTTCACATCCTGTTGAAAAAATAAATAAATAAATAAACGTTATGGCAGGTACAGCGTCTCGCAGGAAGCCTGTGTTTACAGACGTTCCCGCAATATATTCCTAACTGACAGGTTAGAAACGCAAAATTTATCACAAAAGCCCAAGCAGGCGGATATATCGTTTTTTTTTTCTTTTATTACGTGCACCAAGAACATGAGAAAACAGACAGGAGAAAATAAATAAATAAATAACTAAATAAAAAAAAATCCAGCATGAGCGTTATTTAATAATAATAAACTCCAGAGTTTTACATATAATTTTTTTTTATTGATGCCACTGTCTACTGGGTAATGAATTAAAAGGTCAAAGTTCACATAGATAAAAATACCATATCTGGAAATAACTATGCATTTATGCATGTATATGAACTCCATGAACTCTGTTGGAACTTTTGAGCTTAATGACAGCAACGCAACTCAAAAATGTGAGGACGGGGCAACAAAGGCCTGGAAATGTAAGTGATTCTAAAAAGAAACAGCTGGAGGAACATTTTGCAGCTAATTTGGTTAATTGGCAACAGATCACTAACATGACTGGGTATAAGAAGAGCATCTGGGCAAAGGTTCCCTATTCTGCAAAAAAAAAAAAAAATAAATAAATAAATAAAACCCTGTATTTTCAAATTAGGGAACAAATTCCGAGTCATATAAAATTCATTCCTTCATTTCCTAAGCCGCTTAATAATAATTATAGTCATGGGGAGGCTGGCGCCCATCTCAGGCGACTCTGGGCGAGGGCGGGGTACACACTGAACAGCTCGCCAGGCCATTGCAGGGCCAACTGTGCATGTTTTTGGACTGTAGGAGGAAACCAGAGTACCCGGGGGAAACAAGCATGGGGAAAACATGCCAATATAACCACTGCGCCACCGTGCCGCCCTCATTTAAAATTGCGAAGACTTTAAATATCTCATTATCTACGCGTCTTAATATCATTTAAAGATTCTGAAAATCTGGAGAAATCTCTCTGTGTGCAAGGGACAAGGTCAAAAATCAATATAGGTTGCCCTTGATCTTCTCTCAGGTGGCACTGCATTAAAAACAGACGATTGCATCATGGAAATCACTGCATGGGCTCAGGAACCCTTCCAGAAATCACCTGTGAACACAATGTCTTAAATGGATCTGATACCAATTTGGTGCATTTGAATAACAGTTTCCTGATGTACAATATGTGGGATGGTGGTGTAGAGGGTAGCACATCTGCCTTACAGCAAGAAGGTCCTGGGTTTGAGCTTGGCTGAGATAGGTTCCACCCTCCCCGTGACCCTAATAAAGGATTAAGAGATTTGGCAAATGAGTGAGAGAGTGATGTGAAATATGTGGCATGGTAGTGTAGTGGTTAGCACGTCTGTCTCACAGTAAGAAGGTTGTGGGCTTGATTCCTGGCCTCTGCAAGGAAGTTTCTGTGAGTTTGCATGTTCTCTCCTTGATTGCATGGGTTTCCTCCAGGTACTCCGGTTTCCTCCCGCAGTCCAAAGACATGATTATTAAGCTAACTGGCTGTTGCAAACTGCCCCTAGGTGTGAGTGTGGGTGTGAATGGTTGTGAGTGTTGCCCTGTGATGGTCTGGTGAGCTCTTCAGGGTGTACCCCACCCTCGCCCAGTGTGGGCGATTATTTCAGATAACTGTGCTGTATATTTTCTTTTTTTTTTTCTTTTTTTTTTTTTTTTAAAACCTGTCCTGTCCAGCTTCATAGCAAGCAGAATGGCAGTCTGGTTGCAGTGTTGTGCCGAACAAATGTGCTTTTCCAAGGGGAGGTTTATGGGT
>JBCNYH010000016.1:19593853-19605037 GCA_039654325.1 Tandanus tandanus | reverse complement strand
TATATATATGCGTGCAGACAATTTCCTCTGGGATCAATAGGGTATTCTGATTCTGATAAATATTATGTAATATATACTAAAGTGCAAATGAATCAGCTATGGAGATACCATTAGCTACATAGCGCTTAGTTCACCTGATCCGCCTCTGTCATGGTTAAACTATCTAAATGATAAAGATATTGTTTTAGTTTACTTTTCTTTATGTTTCCATGTAGTTTATACTTAAACTTCTCGCATGTGCCCTTGTAGCTCACCGTTCGTTCGTCATGATTTCATTTGTTTATTTATGGGGTTTTTTTTGTTGCAATAAACAGTTAAATTCTTGTTTTAGTTTTCTATTTCTTGTTCAGGGTGTACCTTGTCCTCACTCAGTGTTGAGTGTGCTGAGATAGGCTCCAGCCTCCCTGTCAACCTAGTAGGATGAAAGGGTTTGGCAAATAAGAGAAAGAGAACGAGAGAAAGTGTGTGAGAGAGAGAGAGAGAGAGAGAGAGAGAGAGAGAGAGTTCCATTCTCCACTAAATCTGAACTGAATGGCTGTTTCAGATTGATCACGAGGAAGGACGATCTGCTGAGACACTAATTATACACACTTCAGCATCTGAACATTCAACGTGAAGATTTATTTTCCGCTTGATTTCTCAGATGAAGGGGTTCATCAGGCTGAGAGAGAAATTCAGATAGTGGTGGCTCACTGGTGTACAGAAGGTCATCAGTTTAAGCCCTAGCATGGACAGGCTGCCACTGTTGGACCCTTGAGCAAGGCCCTTAACCCTGTCTACCCCAGAGGTGTTGTAGCATGGCTGACCCTGTGCTCTGACCCGAGTGCTCTGACTAGATCCACGTGAAGAAAATAATTTAGAACCAGAAGAAGCTTTTAGATTATTTACTTCACATATCTCGTTAGAACACTGGGGTCAGAGCACGGGGTCAGGCGTGTTACAGCACCTCTGGGGTAGACAGGGTTAAGGGCCTTGCTTGAGGGCCCAAGAGCCTGATTTCATTGTACTGGAATGCAACCAGCATTCTGGACTCTCTCTCTCTCTCTCTCCCTCTCTCTTTCCTTTTTTCTATCTCTCCCTGTCTCTCTTGATCTTTCTCCCTCTCTCGTTTTTCTCTCTCCTTCTCTCTCTCTCTCTCTTTCTCTTTCTCACGCTCCCTTTCTCATTCTCCCTCTCTCTGCCTCTCTCCTTCTCTTTATCTCTCTTTCTCTCTCTCTCTCTCTCTCCCTCTCTTTGTGTATCTCTCTCTCCCTCATTTTCTCTCTTTCCTTCTCCCTCCTCTCTCTCCCTCTCGCGCTCTCTCTCTTTCTCACTCTCTCCCTTTCTCTCCTTCCTTCTCTCTCTTTCTCTCTCTCTTTCCTTCTCTCTCTCCCTTTCTCATTCTCCCTCTCTCTCTTTGCTTCTCCCTACCCCCTTCTGTATCTCTCTCCTTTTCTCATTCTCCGTCTCTCTCTCTCTCTCCCTCTCTTTGTCTTTCTCTCTCTCCCTCTCTTTCTTTCACTCCCTTTCTTGTCCCCCCTCCATGTGTTCGTGTGTGCTCAGTGACGGCGAGCACACAAGTGGCAGAAATGTAAACAGTCCAGTGTTCAGGGTTTTATTGTGTCTGCAAAGGGATTCTGGGAGTTTTGGCTTCTCCAGATGTTGCAATGAGAACAGTATATTCCCTGAAATGTTTTCTGGGCCAGTCAATACACACATGTCAGTAACTTTACCTATATTATCATTTGGTCATTTTATATGTTTTTTTGATGACCTGATGTCTTTAAAAGTGACCTTTTAACAACAGTTCAGGGACAGCAGCTGTAAAACAACCCTTTAAATCATTAACATCTGTTTATTCCCATGCATTTTCCTTAATTAAATGAAAAATAAAATAAATAAATAAATAAATACACAATTAACACACTAAAACCTAGGGGCAATTTGGAACAGCCAATTAGCCTAATGTGCATGTCTTTGGACTGTGGGAGGAAACCAGAGTACCCGGAGGAAACCCACGCAAGCACAGGGTATACATGTAAACTCCATATATAAATGCCTTCACTAAGCCCACGACTCGAACCCAGGACCTTCTTCCTGTGAACCACTTTGCCACCGTGCAGGCCATGCTCCACATAAACGGGCTAATAGTTAAATATAGTTATATAAACGTGTATATCCATGTTACACCAAACTCATCATCGTCATCTTCTTCTTCTTCCGCTTGTGCCGGGGTCGGGTTTCGAGGGCAGCAGTCTAAGCAGTGAGGTCCAGATGTTTCTCTCCCCAGCCACCTCCTCCAGCTCTTCCAGGGGGACACCGATGTGTTCTCAAACCAGCCGAGAGACATAGTCCCTCCAGCATGTTCTGGGTCGAGCCTGGTGTCTCCTCCAGGTTGGACACACCAGAGAGGCATTCAGGAGGCATTCTAATCAGATGCCCGAGCCACATCAACTGGCTCCTCTGAATGCGGAGGAGCAGCGGTTCTACTCCGAGTTGCTCCCGGATGGCTGAACTTCTCACCCCACACTAATCTCGCTTATCTTAAAATGCAGATTTTTTAAAAACATTTTTCTCACCTTCTGGTCAGTAGCCCAGAGCCTTAACCACTGAGGCACCACTGCCCAACACCTACCTACCGAACTCCACAAGGAAGAAGAGTAAAAGGGGAAATCAGTAAGGGGACATTACTCTTCATGCATTTCCCCTTTTATTCTTATTAAATATTTATTTATTTTATTCTTTCTTCTTTCTTGTAAACTCATAATAAGTTGATCCTTGGCCAGCACTTCTAGCCATTTCATACATACAATACATTACTGATGTGGGTTTTTCTCTACCGAGAAATATAGCGTGCTTTCCTAGAGAGTCTACCTCACCATCTTTTCATTTTGTTCTTTAGAGAGAATTAGATTTTGACTTTATTTTGTTCTGTTTTCCTCTCAGGGGCGATACAGGAGCGCGGAAATAGTCTGTAGTGTTTGTCTGGGGTATTAATGCAACACACATGCACACTCACACACACATACACACACAAACGCACACATATCATGTATTACATATATCAGCCATAACATTAACACCACCTGACTAGTCTGTGTCTAGACAGCCTCATAGATACCAAGCTGTGTGATACACTGTGTGTTCTGAGTCATTTCTATCATATCATCCTACTAGGGTCACAGGGAGGCTGGAGCCTATCTCAGCCGAATCTTGTACACCTTGAACAGCTTGTCGGTCCATCGCAGGGCCAACACACACAACAGTTCACACTCACACTCACTATTAGGGACATAGTCTAATGTGCATGTCTTTGGACTGTTGGAGGAAACTGGTATACCCAGAGGAAACCCCAAAAGCACAGTACGAACATGCAAACTCCACACAGAAACGCTTTCGCCAAGCCTGGCACTCAAACCCAGGACCTCCTTTGTGTGAGGTAGATGTGCTTTTTCTGTGGGATCAGACCAGACGTACTCACCTTCCCTAGTCTTCCTACATGCACCAATAATCCTTGGTCACCCTCTTTTCGTCCATCACACTGTGGCACTTGTCAACGGCTGTACGGTGGCGCAGGGGTTAGCACATTCTCCTTACAGAAAGAAGGTCCTGGGTTCGATTCCCGAGCTCGGGGCATTTCTGTGTTGAGTGTGCATGTTCTCCCTGTTCTTGAATGGGTTTCGTCCGGGTACTCCGGTTTCTTCCTACAGTCCAAAAACATGCACAGTAGGCTAACTGGCTGTTCCTAATCACCCCTAGGTGTGAGTATGAGTGTGAAAGGTTGTATGTGTGTTTGCCATGCAATGGCCTGATGAGCTGTCCAGGGTGTACCCCGCCCCCACCCAGAGTCTTGCTGAGATGGGCGCCAGCCCAACCTAAGGAGGCTTAAAAAATGAATTAATGAACATTAACTTCAAGGATTGACTCTTCACTTTTTGCCTCATAGTCCCACTCCTTGGCAGGGGCCCACTGTAACCAGATCATCAATGTCATTCACTTCACATGTGATGGGTCTATTCATCTCCAAAAATGGCAGGGCTTCTGAGGTGTCCCTGGTATGCAGTGCTAAGTACCTATGGTGGTAGTCCACAAAAGGAAAACCAGTGAACTTCCAAGAGTGTCATGGGTTCCCAAGGCTAATAGTGCAACGTGGGAAGTCTAGTGAAGACGAGTACATCTGGTTTAATCCCAAAGACGAGGTGCTGCAATGCAATCTGCTGAAAGTGTTAATGCTGGATATGAATCAGAACACACAGTGTATTGCAGCTTGATATGTATGGGGCTGTCTAGACCCAGACTGGTCAGGTGGTGCTAATGTTATGGCTGACCGGTGTGTTGCTGTCAAACGTGTGCAGGTCTGGGTGGGGAAGAAAAAAAAGGTATTGAGAGCGAGATCAAGTGCCATAAGTGGGCTTTGGTTAGTAAGAGAGACTATGTGTGTGGGTCTAAATACGTGGCTTCCAGCTGACCTTTCACCCCACTCATCACAGGGGGAAAATATGCTCGTCTTGTTTCCAAATGTTTGTTTTTCTCAGTGAAATGCTGACCCTCCTGCATACCATACAGGACCCCCGCCATCCGCACGCACACACCGCATGCTAACCTTCCTCCTGGTGACCTTTCACCTCACATACAAGTGCCTAGCAGATGTAAGAGCTATGAGCCCCCCACCCCACTCTGCTTTTCTCTCTCTCTCTCTAGCACTGGATCTCTGTTTAATTCAGTTAAATATAGTATTCTTTTATTGGAATAAAAAATAAAGGTACGATTATAATCCTCAAGCTTGAGGGCCATCATTTTTTTTTTTTACGAATAAAGAATAATAGAAAAATTAGGGAACAGAACATTGTTTCACTCTTTTTGCTGGTTATTTAATTTACTCTCTCTCTCTCTCTCTCTCTCTCTCTCTCTCTCTCTTTCTCTCTCTCCAGTTCTTGTATATAATAAGGTAGAAAGCAGCCATGCCTAGAAAGCAAACGCATATGTATACTCTATATATAGTATATAATAATGTGGATGTGTGTGTGTTGAATATTAAGCAGATTGCTACCAACATAAAAAGGTTGTGTTAGTAGTACTCTCTGCCGCAGATGACCGAGGGGGAATGACCTGGCTTCTGCTCCCAGACCGAGCGATTTGCCATATGGCCTCTTAGAGACCACTCAGACCTGGATCCCAAATCACACACACACCCACATGGTTTCATTGGTGCACCCAAGACACACTCCTAACCTGGCCTACTTTCATGTGCTACATAGCGAAGTTCTGTTTCTGTGCCTTTGCCCTGAACATCCATCCTGGGAGGGTATGGCATCGTACACGCTCGTCTAAATGATGTAGCGTTAAGGCTGTTTAGAAAAAAAATCAAGCTGCCTCGGATTCTGCCTCTTCGCCTTCTGTCACTTCTTTTTTATATCTGTCCTCCATCTCGCATTCCTTTTTTCTCTTGGGTTTATATGCATCGTCCGTTATTTCTTTATACGGCAATAATTTTGATCGAATAAAACTCTAAAAAGAGAGACGTTCTTTTTTTATTCATTCATTACTCACGGAACCAATTTATCCTACTAGGGTCGCTGAAGCCTCTCTCAGCCGTACACCCTGACCAGCTTGCGGGTCCCTCACAGAGCACTACTAGGACCGCAGGGAGGAGGCTGGAACCTGTCTCAGCCGACTCTGGGTGACGGCAGGGTACACCCTGAACGGCTTGCCAGTCCATCACTGGGCCAAGACACACATAACCATTCACACTTACACCAAGGGGCAATTTGGAACAGCCAATTCGACTAATGTGCGTGTCTTTGGACTGTGGAAGGAAACTGGTGTACCTAGGGGAAACCCACACAAGCATAGAGAGAACGTGCAAACTCACAGAATCACCTTGGACTCGACCCCAGAGCCTTCTTGCTTTGAGGCAGATGTGCTAAACTATGCTAAACTTAAAGCACTACCACTGTCCTACTAATCATTTTTTAGTCATGAGACCTGTTTGGATTTTTATCCATCAGCACAATGGGTGTGAGAAGTATTGTCTTCACATGCGGTGTCTGGCTGTCTGTTCATCCGTCCATATATCCACCTCTCCACAATTGGCTTTGCACTAACTAAAAAATGAGGTCCAATATCCAGTGTGGCCACCACAGCTCCCAAATTAACTCGAAAACGCCACCACCAATCATCACGATACTTGATGTCCATCTTGGGACTGGGCAAACCTTTTATAATGCTCCGCATGGACTGAGGGATATTGCTATTTCTTTTTTTTGTTTGTTTTTTTTGTTCCCTTTAGAATATCAGTATCCACTATTTAGCTTGACCATGTGGCATGTATCACAATATCCTAAAGCCTCCAGGTAAAAACATGATGCCTTAAAGCTGACAAGCCAAACAAGAGATTAACAGAATAAAGAAAGAAGACAGAAAGCAGTACAAACAGATCGGGTTTCCAAGCAAGGCCAAAGAGCAGCTGGTAGGCCTGATACTGCATACAAAAGCTTCCTCACCTTCCCTCTGCATCTCTCTGTCCCTTTATTACATTGCCATCCTTCACCCCTTTCTTATTTCTGCATGCTGTCTGTCTAGCACTATTTTTAAACCTCTGCCAAGGAGGTCATGTTTTCGTTGGCGTGAGTTTGTTTGTTGTTGCCTATTAGCAACTTCCTGTCCATAGTTTTTGACAGATTAATGTAAAATATTTATGATGGATAGGTGATCACCCAAGGATGTTCCAGATACATTTTGGTAAGAATCCATGCACTAAATAAATAAATAAATTAATTAATTAATAAAATCCCTATTTCTTATAATGGGCGGAATTAAAAAAAATCATCATCATCATCATCATCTTCTTCCGCTTGGTCTGGGGTTGGGTCGCGGGGGCAGAGCCTAAGCAGTTAGGTCCAGACGTCCCTCTCCCCAGCCACTTCCTCCAGCTCTTCCAGGGGAGACATCAAGGTGTTCCCAGACCAGCCGAGAGACAGTCCCTCCAGCGTGTTCTGGGTCGACCCCGGGATCTATTCCCAGTTAGACATGCCCCAAATACAACACCAGGGAGGCGACCACACCACCTCAACTGGCTCCTCTGAACACGGAGGAACATATCTCTGTCAAAACATCTGATTTGTACAAAATTTGCTCCAGGAACCTGAGCTTTAATATCAAAGCAAGTTTCATCCAGATCGGATCCAGTTCATGCAGGTTGTACAGCAGCTTCAGCAAGGGATGTTTTGCGTACCTAATTTTTATAGTCTGGCAGAGGTTTGCGCTCTCTGAGTGCCCTCGCTTACATTTATGGTTTGTTCCATTTTTGTTATCTCATATTTTTTTTCTTTTTAATCCCCTCTCGGATCCTTTACTGATTGTATTTATGGCTTCCTTCTCTCTGCTCTCTGTCACTCATGAATCATGAACGTTCTGTTCTACGCTTATTCTTTACAGGAACCGACATAATGTCTGAAAAATCTAATATAGAAGAATGAAATAAAACACTGAAATGGTGGAAAAAAAATCTCTTGCCAAAAAGCAATCAGGAAGAGAGTACCACGGAGAGTTATTGTAGATTTATGATAAAAAATTTTGGCCACTTGTAACATGTTTCAGAGCTAAAAAGCTAAAACTAGATTTATTAGCATTATTTCTCTCATGCATATGGAATCTATTGAAAACATGAGCACTAATACACTCTTAACTCTAAATCTCCTGTCTAGGTAAGATCTTTTAGATCTTCCTTAATCTGTAAGGATTCAAAATATTCCTTGTATGGAGTCTGAATCTAGAAAGCTTTCTAGATCCTCTCATCTTCACATCCACTTTCACTCAAGATCTACTTCCTATTCCAGTGGTCACCAACCCTGGAGATCCACCTTGCTAGAATCTTTATTTGTTCATTCATTCATCTGCCAAACCATTTTATCCCGCTACCATAGAGGGGAGACTGGAGCCTACCTCAGCCGACTCTGGCAAGGGAAGGGTACAGCTCACAAGTCCATCACAGGGCCAACACACATAAACACAACCATTCACACTCATGCTCACAATCACACCTAGGGGCAATTTAGAGCAGCCAGTTAGCCTAAGTTGCATTTCTTTGGACTGTGGTAGGAAACCAGAGTACCCGGAGGAAACCTAAGCAAGCATTGGAAAAACATGCAAACTCCACACAGAAAAACCTTTGCCAAGCCCAGGACTTGAACCCAGGAACTTCTTGCTGTGAGGAGGACGTGCTAACCACAACGTCACCATGCCGCCCGACTTCAAGCACACCCACCTGAGCTTCTGCTCACTGACTCGAGGAAGTCCTTGATCAACTAATAGAGGTGTGTTAGATTTTGTTTGGGGATAAAAGCTGCAAGAAGGTTGATCTCCAGAAACAAGATTAGTGACCACAGCCCTATTCACTTCTAGCTGTCTCTTTTACACTGACAGGAAGTCCTTGTCCCCTTTGACTTTCCTCTTCCCTTTCAGTCTACAGAGGCCTGCATTCGAGCTCCCCATCCTTTTTCCTTGTCTGTCCTTTTTTTTTTCAATCGGCTTCCCACTGCTTCCAGTCTGCAGAGGTGCACGATCACATCCCAGTCTACAGAGGCTTGTTATCCACTTCCAGGCTACAGAGGCTTCCCATCCACTTCCACCCTTTCCACCTCCATACTCCCTAGCTGAGCATTATCATTAGCTCTCTACAGGGAGAGATACTGAGATGGTGAGAACTGTAGACTAGAAGGTTATGGAAACCTGGGAGGAAATATTAAACCTCTCTAGACTAGTAGAGTGGACAACAACTCTGTTCCATGAAGACCATCTGACCATCTCATCACTGACTTAAGGAGTTCTTGATAAGAGTCCTTGAGGTGTGTTAGATTTTACCTGGAGATAAAACTTGCAGCAGCACTACCTCCTCCCATTCCATTGCTTTCTGGATCTTTTCCCCACCTTCTTATCCCTTTGCAGTCTGGAGGAAGTCTTTCTAATCTACACAGCTCTCCAAACCCAGGTCTCCAGCACCTTCCAGTCCACACAGCTTCCTTATTCCTGTTCCATCACTTCCAGTCTAACCAAGACTTCCTGACATCTTTCAGACCACTACTCCAGCCAGCACCGGTAGAGGTGCTATCTCCTGCCAGCTCCACATCTTCTTATACAGACATGAATCAAGACCTTCTACAGTGCTTTAAAGTTAGGGTTACTAAGATTTTAACTGTATATACAAACTGTTACATTGGTTGCAATGGTTTTTACATCCTGAAAGCAATCAATAACTTACAAGATCTGATGAGATCCGAAAACATTTGTCGTGTGTGTGTATGTTGGTCCTGTGATGGATTGGCAAGCAGTCCAGGGTGCACTTTTTTGTCCATAGTGGCTGTTTTTCCTATTCCAGCTCATCATGTTTTTCAGCTTGTTTCTTCGGGTCTCTCCATACCTTCCCTTTTTCCATTTCCATTCAATCTACACAGGATCCTTAATGTCTTCCCGTCCTCCTCAAAACCCAATCTTCTGCTGGTCTTGAGAGGTTCTCTATCTACTTCCACCCCAAATCTCCAGCTAGCATACAGGCTATCCTATCTCCTTCCAACTCACGATCCCCTTTAAAGCTCCTAATTCCCCGTGGTCTGCAGGGACACACTGTCCGTCCCCAGCTACCAATCTCCTTCCAGCCTGCAGAGGTTCCTTATAGCAAAACGCTTTCAGTTCCCATACAGTCTACAGGGACTCTGTGTCCCCATACCCTTGTCCCAAATAATTATAAAAGCCTTCTTATCCTTAGCCATTTAGTAAATTATAGAGGAGTGCTCCCAAATTATAATCTCTAGAAGCTTGGAGGCCCAAGTGCATTTATTTTAACATTAACATTGGTTAATGCCAATTATTTATTTATCTGCATACTCAGCCCTGGATGGGGTCTAATGTTAGATTTAAAAAGAATAAATGCCATACAGTGTGATTAATTGTCTGAAATCATACAGTGATATACCAAGCTTAGAGGTTTTCTATAATAGCTGCTAGAAGAAACATCACAATTTTTGACAAGATGCTATTATCATCTATAAAATGTTTTATGAAGTGTTCCCAGGATCCTGTATATCGAGCTATTCATTATTAACATATAGCTGCAAGCAGCGATTCCTGGGGTCCAAGCAAGGAGAATAATGAAGAGTACAAGTGATATTGAAGAGCAGTGATGAAGAGGAAGAGGAGTGATGATGAAGAACAGTGAAGGAGAGGAAAAGGAGTGGAGATGAGAAATGAAGATGAGTGATGGTAATGAAGAGAAAGGAGTGAGAAAGAGGAACAGGAGTGATGATGAAGAGGAGTGATGAAGATGACAAGGAGTATCAGTGAAGAGTGATGAAAAGGTGTGATGAAAAAGAGTGATAATGAAGAAGAGTAATGCAGAGGAAGGAGTGAGAAAGAGGAAGAGGAGTGACGATGAAGAGCAGTGATGAAGAGGAAGAGGAGTAACGGTGAAGAGTGATGAAAAGGAGTGATCAAGAAAAAAGTGATAATGAAGAGTAATGAAGAGGAAGATGAGTCATGATGAAGATGAAGAGAAGTGATGATGAAGAAGAGTGGTGATGAGGAATGATGAAAATGAGTGATGGTAATGAAGAAAAAAAGGAGAGAGGATGAGGAGTAATGATGATGAGGACTGATGAAGAGTGATGGTAATGAAGAGGAAGATGAGTGAGGAAGAGGAGTAATGATGAAGAGGAGTGATAAAGAGAAAGAGGAGTGATGATGATGATGAGTGATGAAGAGTGATGGTAATGAAGAGGAAGAGGAGTGGGGAAGAGAAGTCATGGTGAAGAGGAGCAATGCAGAGGAAGTGCAGTGATGATGAAAATGAGTGATGAAGAGTGAAGGTAATGAAGAAAAAGAGGAGTCATGAAGAGGAAGAGGAGTGATGATGAAGAGGAGTGATGAAGAGGAAGCAAAGTGATGATGATGAGGAGTGATGAAGAGTGATGGAAATGAAGAGCAAGAGGAGTGATGAAGAAGAGGAGTGATAATGAAGAGGAGCAATGAAGAGGAAGAGGAGTTGTGATGAGGAGTGATGAAGAGTGATGGTATTGAAGAGAAAGAGGAGTGAGGAAGAGAAGTACTGAAGAGGAAGAGGAGTAATGATGATGATGAGTGATGAAGAGTGATGGTATTGAAGAGAAAGAGGAGTGAGGAAGAGAAGTACTGAAGAGGAAGAGGAGTAATGAT
>JBCNYH010000016.1:19408056-19423273 GCA_039654325.1 Tandanus tandanus | reverse complement strand
AAAGAAAGAAAGAAAGAAAGAAAGAAAGGAAGAAAGAAATGGAGAGCAAATAAAGGCAGGAAGCAGAGATAAAGAAACAAACAAACAAACAAACAAAGACAGAAAGAAAGAAAGAAAGAAAGAAAGAAAGGAAGAAAGAAATGGAGAGCAAATAAAGGCAGGAAGCAGAGATAAAGAAAGAAAAGGGGAGCAAAGGCAGAAAACGGAGACAAAGAAAGAGAAAGACAGCAAGAGAGAGAAAGAGAGAGAGAGAGAGAGAGAGAGTAGCAAATAAAGGCAGGAAGCAGAGACAAAGAAAGAAAGAGAGAGAGAGAGAGAGACAGAGAGAGAGTAGCAAATAAAGGCAGGAAGCAGTGACAAAGAAAGAAACAAAGAAAGAAGTGGGAAAGTAAAAAGAATAAAAACAAAGAAAGAAATATAAAAGGAGAGCAAAGAAATGCAGGAAACAGAGACAAAGAAAGAAAGAAAGAAAGAAAGAAGGAAGAAAATAGTGAGCAAAGGAAGGCAGGAAACAGAAAAAGAAATAAACAAACAAACCAAAAGAAAAGGAAAAAAGGAGGGAATTATTCTGATTGGTTATCAGTTCTCGGTTCTCAGCACTCAGTTCTCAGTTATTGGTTCTCAATTCTCGGCTCTTAGTTCTCAGGATGTGGCTAAACCTCAAATGCTGAATGTTAGCTAAACTTCACGAGCTCAACTCTACAGCAGCCTGAAACTCGAACACGTGATTCATTGCAGTATTTGGTGTCACGCCGGTGCTGACGATCAGCTGCTCTCAGAAATGCCTCCATGAACGCCAGTCAGTGGTATCAGGAGCTCGGACGGAAATAGCTGTGATTGCTCTAAATCTGCCACTGTAGAAGCGCTTGCCGCTGACCGGGTCGCCCCGAGAGCAATTGGAAAAGAGCGAGCATTCCACAGGGAGCGCTTAATAAAGAGTGAGACGTACTCAAGGTGCTCTCCGGGCAAAGGTTACACCATCTTTAATAAAGCCTACGGAAAGAGGACGGCACCCCGCTGGGAAAAGCTGAGCTTTTAAAAATGCATTTGGCACCTAAAGGCTTTTTTAATCTGTTGGCTGAGATTAAATCATCGTTTCTTTTCAGTTTTCATTTTTATTCTGACCTCGGGAAGAGGAATAGAAAAAAAATCCAACGTAAATTAGGGTTGCAGGAGGAGCTCGCATTCTAAATGAAGTATATTTAATCGTTTATTAAATCTCAAAATTGGGAAGAAAAAAGTGGGAAGTGGGAAGTGATCCTGCATGATGATTAACACTTTGCAAGTGGCGCTTATCCTTCGCGTAACAATTAGCACATCCTGATTAGCAGTAAAAGGTCCTTAGTTCATGTCCCCGGTGTTTTTGTGTGGAGCTGGCATGTTTCCGCTGCACTCGTGTGAGTTTCCTCCAGGTACTCCGGTTTCCTCCTACAGTCTGAACACATGGGCATAACCGGCTGTTATTAGGCAGCGCAGTGGTGTAGTGGTTAGCACATCCACCTCACAGCACGAAGATCCTGGTTCATGTCTCAGGCTCAGCGAGGATGTTTCTGTGTGGAGTTTGCATGTTCTCCCCGTGCTTCCTCCGGGAACTCCGGTTTCCTCCAACAGTAAAGCATGGGCAATTGGTTAATTGGCTGTTCCAAGTTGCCCCTAGGTGTGAGTGTGAATGCTTGCTTATGTTGGACCTGCGGTGGTCTGGTGAGCTGTTTAGGGTGTACCCTGCTTTCGCCCAGTGTCGGCTGAGATAGGCTCCAGCGTCCTGGGACCCTAGTAGGTATAAGCGGTTTATCAATGAGTGAGATATCCTACCCATTTTCAGACCTTTATCTTTTATTTCAGAGACCAGTGGAGAACTAAAGTACGATTCCTGATCCAAAAACTCCACAGGTTTGCAGGAAGCTCCTAATTTTAAGTGCCTGTTTGGCTTACTCCTCTCATTTATGTGCCTTCTCTACTCTGATTGGTCACCTTAAAGCTCCACAACAAGTGCAGCAGGAGGCAGACCGAGATGGGCAGCGATACTGCTGTGCTTGGGGGTGGGGGAGTCAACACACTAGTGCCCGATCTCTGTAGCTCTAGTTTGATCTCTGTAGCTCCTGCGTTCAGGACACATCATAAATGAGTTCTGATGATTTACACGCATGGTGATGTTGGAATTTTGTGTGTGTGTGTTGTACTATGAGAGAAAACTGGATTACCCAGAAGGAACCCCACAGCCCTGTTTGTTCACCTGTACTGATCTTTTCATCATTATGTTGGTTAATTTTCTTCCGCTTGATCCTTTATTAGGGTCGGAGGAGTCCATCCCAGCTGCTTGGAGCCCATCTCAGCTGACTTGAAGGTGATACACTCTGAACAGCTGTCTGTGACTGTATAAACAGAAACATGCACATACGCACACACAAATACACGTATGCACACACACAAGAGCAATCAAGAATATCCAATTAGCATACTGTGTATGTGTTTGGACTGTGAGAGGAAAACGGAGTACGCAGAGAAAGCACATGCAACCACGGGAAGAACATGGAAACTGCACATACATACGTCCTCGCCAGGCACAGGGCTCGAACCCAGGACCTTCTTGCTGTGAGGCGGATGTGCTAACCACAACACGTCCATGCCGCCCTCCTTATTATTACCCCACTATAAACCTGAATAGCAGTTTGAATGAAAACTATTATATAAATAATTGTGGTCTCACTGTACGTACTTCTAGTGTTCTGAGTACTATAATAAACTCAGCACGCTTTGATAATCCACCGAAGTGTTCATGCTGTTTCCTTTTTCTTGATCCATGTGCACCCATACTTTGTGTTTTTTTATTTTTTATTATTATTTTTTTTTTCCTTGTTTGTATTTTTCAGCTGCAGTGTGTTTTTGCATCTGGATATTGATGTTAGCACCAGTCCCTGGAATACATCTGGTATGTTTTTGTTTCTAAACATCCTGTCCTGTAGTTGAGTCCAGCTTCCTGAGCTTTGTACTCGTGTGTAATGGCACTTGATTTTCTCAGCACGAGCGCCTGCTTCCATAATTATGACCACATGAGAGTTCCTCTTAGCATTATGTTAACAAGACAGAAAAAAAAAAAAATCCTTGAATGACTAACTTCTTCATCTTTGTTACCTCCCCCTGTTTGTATCCCTGTGCTGTGCCGACCGCTCCAGGCCAGACCATTACGCCTGTTTATCTCGCTAATCTATTTATGACACATCACGCCTCTCCCTCTTTCCCCCTCATTACCCTTCACTCAGCTCTCAACGTGGCATCAAAGTTGCCATAGCGACAACGTCCTCCCTCCCAGCCCCCGGGGTCAAAAAGTGGGAAGGGAAAGTGATTCCGAGCGCTCTGCATGATAGCAATGGCATGATTTCTGTATTTTTTAGTATTTTTCATTGCTATTAATGTCACATCAGGTGACCGAGCACAAGACTGCACACGCATCAGAGCTATCTGCTCGTCCAATTCCGATGTTCCAGTAGTGACCGACGATGAACTTGAAGCTCTCTGTCTCCCACTGAGAATCCAGGTCAGAACGTACACCGGATGCTGGTAATTAGCGTGTGCACAGATGACCTGCGCTTAATGAGCAAGTAGGCGTGAGTTTTTTATATTTAGTAGAAATTAGTTTGTAGGAAAAGTTAATAAGTAGTAATTTTTCCCTTCTGACAACCTTCAGTACCCCCTAAGCTTTTAAATTTGAGCTGGCTTATTCAGTAGAGTTTTGTAGTAACTACACACGGTGTGTAAACCTAGCTGGGGACAACAAGTAACTAGTAATATCATTCATTCATTCATTTTCTGACCGTTTAATCCTAATTAGGGTCATGGGGAGGCTGGCGCCCATCTCAGCTTACTCTGGGCGAGAGCAGATTGCACCCTGGACAGCTCGCCAAGCCATCGCAGGGCAGAAACATGCTGATGGCAATGCAGCCTTCTCTTGACAAAAGTCAGCAATGGTTAACTGGTAATATTTTAAAGAAATACTTTAATAATGATTAAATAGAATAAATGTTTTATTTTGAAGTGCAGATATAGTATGTAAAAGGTAAGCATGGATGAGATGGGCTGTCATCAGCTTGTCATGTTACCAAGCAACCACAAAGTGTAAACTGCTTGGTAGCACTGGAAATTACAACCAACAAACTAGAGTGGCACTCACAGAGTGTAAGGTACCTCCAGCATGCAGCACAGATAATGTAGTAAATAGTTCCTATATGGGTACAGGTTTTAATTACCCATGTGCTTGTCATAAGATATGTTCCCTAATACGTGGACATGACCAAATTGGCAGAAAAAAATCTCTCTTACTGGAAAGATTTAAGAGATGGCTGGTGTTTGTCCTGTCAAGATCACTTAAGCTCAAATGTAATTGCCTCATTTGAAAGCCCGCATCCTGTTAGTGTTCCATAGTAACAGCATGTCTATGCTTGGCATTTTGTGACCTTGGTCTGACCTTTGCCCTTGACCTTGACATTCCAAAATCAAATCATCTCTGGGACTATGGTAGGGTACTGTCCCCACCAAGTTGGTGAAAATCCCTGCAAGGGCATGGTCAGGGTTTTGTTCACAAACAAACAAACAAACAGACATGCTGGTGATTAAAATATCACTGTCGGGAACTCTTTGACGTAACAAAGCTTGGCGATTATTAGCACAGTTCATACATATCTTTGAAGATTGTTTGTAGCTTCGCTAATAAAAGAATAAACTAGTGGGAAATATAAGACCCCAGTGTTCAATGTTATGAAGAGGTATTATATTTATTTTGTCCAATTTCATCCAAATAGCACCGTAAGGAAAGAAGAAATGCTATACTGGTCTTACGCTAATCTTTGCCAGTTATAACTTAAAATTACCCACTATTACTCATTTGTCGAGCTGCTTTGGGCTAAGGAAAGGAGTACCCTGATCAGCTTGCCAGACCTTTGCAGAGTCAGTACACCTGCAATGATTTACCCACACTCTCAAACCTTTGGGCAAAAAGGAAGATCCAATTAGTCTAAGGTGCATGCCTTTGGTCTGTGGGAGGAAACTGGAGTACCCCGAGTAGACCACTCAAGCATGGGGAAAAGGTAAACTCCACATAGAAATGCCGTTTGCTGAGCCAGGACTCGAAACCAGGATCTTCCTGCTGTGAGACGGACGTGCTAATAACTACACCACTGTGCCGCCCCATGACTTTAAAGTTTTATGCAAAATTGTCATTAGTCATGCTGTATATGAACATACTGGGGTGGCACTGTGGCGCAGAGCACGTCCGCCTCACAGCAAGAAGGCCTGGGTTTGATTCCCGGGCTTGGGCGTTTCTGTGTGGAGTTTGCATGTTCTCCCCGTGGTTGCATGGGTTTCCTCCGGGTAATTCAATTTCTTCCCACAGTCCAAAAACATGCACAGTGATTGTTGGCTTATTGGCTGTTCCAAACCACCCCTTGGTGTGAATGTGAGTGTAAATGATTGTATGAGTGTTGGCCCTGCGATGGCCTGGCAAGCTGTCCAGGGTGTACCCCTCTTCATCCAGAGTCAGCTGAGATGAGCAACAGCCTACCCGCGACTTTGATTATGATTAAGCGGCTTAGAAAATGAATGAATGAATGAACTTACTGAATATGGTGTTGTTTCTGGTGAATACGGATTATGTCTAATTGGTCTTTCTTTCTTTCTTTCTTTCTTTCTTTTAGTCCTTTCTCAAACCCGAGCTCTGAAACTTCTAAAAAGAGGCACCTGAGCTCTCCCCTGACCTCTTTGGATGTCAGCTCATTTCAGAGCTAATGATCCATCCACTTCACTTTAAAAGGAGAGCTGGGGAGAGAACGAGCGCGGGGCCGGGGTTCTCCGAGGGTGGCGGCTGGTGAAAAGACCTCATTCTGTTTGGAAGCGAATACAAGCACCTCCAAACTCATTTCCCTGCCGGTCTATCCAGCAGGACTCGATTAAGTTCAAGCACAGAGAGAGGGGGAGGAGGAGGAGGGGTGGGGCGCTGTACACACGATGTCCTCTTCTCGTTCTTCTTGTCCCTTTCTCCATCCCACTCACCCTCAGCAGATAATAGGACGCATCTGACTCATAGGCCAGAAAAGGGGGGAAAAAAAGGAAAGAGATTTGAGAGGAGAGTGGAGAGAGGGGGTAGATAATAGCACACCTCTGCCTCTGAATGTCCAAAAGAAGGAATTATAAATGGTGGGTTATAGGAGACGACGAACAAACCTGAGCCTGTTAAATCCCTGTTACCGAGGGAACAAGAAGAGCAGAAATAAAAAAAGTGAAAGATTCCAGGGAGAGATTCGAACTCTTTGCTTTATATGAGCATTGACGAAAAGCATAGAAAAGTGTTGTTCTATTTCTTTAGAGAATAAAATCCGCTTCTTGTGAAAGTGCTGTGGTAATGTCCTTCAGCTGAACACTCTTACAATGCTTCAATACACCAGCACTTCAAACTGATCGATGATGACCATTAAAATGAAGAACTTCAAACGGAATTTGTGGTATTTGCACAGATGTTAGCTTTACTGTGCATCAGATTTGATACCCCACCTATTCTAAGTCACCCTGATCTCAAAGAGAAGGAATTTAAATACAATTTGTTACTGCAAAGTTTAATTCATATATTCCAAAAAACTAGAGTTGCACTCATAGAGTACAGGGTACCGCCACCAGGCTCAAATTGATTATGATGACAAGTCATTATCGAGCCTGAAAATCTGCCTTAAACTGCAGGTTTTTATAACTTGGCAGAGTTATAATGACATGTCTCCCCTAGAGGGTGGGGACCCATTTGTTAACACATTTGTTTGCACTTATTGACCTTATCAATCAAAATGTATGCAAGTTTGCTCATTTTATTATACAGTCTAACAGATGATAATCCCCAGATGTTTTCAGTTAATATTCAGAAGAATTTTGTGTATTTGTGATCTTTGACCTTTCAAGGTCAACCTTTTTCTACACCATCATTCTGGTACTCTACAGGTGCCTGGTGTAAATTAGAACAAATTCAGATCAAATCTGCTTTATTTTAAATGTAGGGTATTTTTAGGATTTCAGGATTTTATCATTTTTATTTTTTCATGATTCCATGTATGTCACCTCCAAAAATGTAATGGTTTATTACTTGCTTTATTATGGTTTATGGACATCCCACGCTCATACACTTTTGTCTAAAAGGGCTCCTAATAAAAAGAAGTAAATAATAACTGCTCTATTATGTTTTGGTGAAAATGAATTGAACAATGCTATTGTAGGTAATGAGAACCAAAAATAAATAATTCCGACAAGGTAAAAGTTTGGCTAATAAACAAAAACACTGAAAATGCAAATTTTTCTGAACAATTGAAAGGTGTCGCAAATTACATTTTTTGACTTTTGCATAGCATGAATGAACTTCAAACCATATGGAATGGTTAAGTGAGTGAAGAAATTAAAAAATGCATGTTGAAGATAACAACATGAAGATAAATCAGAATCCAAGTACTATTCAAGTATTTATTTCATGTAATATTGGATTATATTGATGAGAATAAGTAAACAAACAACAATATATAGTAATAACAAAAATAACAGTCTCTTTTTTAAGAAAAAAGTCAATATTTATTGTGGCCACCCTTTACTTTGATTACAGCATTTAACTTTTCAGGCACAGTGTTCACATATTTTTTTAATTTCTTCACTCGCTAAACCATTCCATATGGTTTGAAGTTCATTCATGCCATGCAAAAGTCAAAAAAAAAAAAAATCTAAATTTGTGACACCTTTCAATTTTTCGGAAAAAAAATTGTTGTTGTTTTTTTCAGTGTTTTTGTTTATTAGCCATACTTTTACCTCAGTATGCTTGTCGGAATTATGTTTTGGTTCTCTTTGCCTACAATAGCATTGTTCAATACATTTTCACCAAAAAATTATAGAGAAGTCATTTTTTACTTATTTTTATTAGGAGCCCTTTTATATAAAAAGTGGTGGTGTATAATCTTCACTGCACACTACAGCAACTTTGCAAACTGCTTCTAGTTTGATTTAATGATACAGGGCAATTGCAGGTCAAACTGAAATCAATTATGACTTTAACTAATCAAAGAAAAAGAGAAAGAAATAGTTATTTTAACAGCGTTGATGGGGCAGTGGTGGCCCGGTGGTAGGGTGCTGGATTACTGATCCGAAGGTTGGGGGTTCAAGCCCCACTATTACCGAGATGTCACTGCTGACGCCCCAGTGCAGCTAACTGGGTTATCAAAGGCTAGACATGTTTCTCACTGTCTATGGTGAGAGGAATGTAAAAAAAAAAAAACATTGCTGAGTTTTGACGTCAGCGTGTTTTTGCCCTGCGATGGCCTGGCAAGCTGTCCAGAGTGTACTCTGCCCTCACCCAGAGTCGGCTGAGATGGGCACCAGCCTAACTGCAACCAATATTAGGATTAAGCGGTTCAGAGAATGAATGACTGGTGATCCTTAACCACTTGTTTAGTTATTTTCTTAAGTCGGCTTCTTACAGGAAGCAATAAAGTACAAGCAACCATGCACAGTCAGTGATCAGCTGCAAAAGGAGCAACAAAAGATGCATATTTTTTCAAGCAACGCAAAGTGGGTGGGAGCGATTTGAGCGATGACCAGTCAGAGCTTAAAGATACCACTGATTGCCAGATGCCACAAAACTGAGTTCCCAAAAACCTTTTCCTATTCACTCCCATAGACCATGTAAAATAAGTGATTTTGTATGCAATTCACAGACAAAACAATGTGTGTGTCACTTGTCGGTTCCTGTGTGAATGCATCTTTAGTTCATCCTTTGTCTGTTGTCTGTATGCCTTGTCTTCTCACTTTCTTTTTCTCTTCTCTCTCTCTGTAGTTAGTATCCTGATAAGGTCCATATACATAATTTAAATGTGTTGATATGAAGCACACTATCATAATTTTGGGGCACAAACTACAAGTTTCACGAGTTCTGATGTAAGGTCTTGTGATTGACAGAGTCAAAGGCATCTAATAAATCAAGAGGGATCAGTCCAAAGATTATGAGATGGCTGGCTGAGCTAGAAGTGCAAAGCTTGAAAGTAACAGCAACGTTTCACGTTTGTGTAGTGTGAGTTGTTTACAGAGAAATGGAAAGGAAATAGAAATAGAAGAGGGCCAAGCATTTAGCCTTGAGGGAATCCTTTAAAGCATTTGCATAAATTAAATATGGATATTTACCATGTTTATATGAAGGGTAAGAAGCAAATCACCACAATTCAGTTCCATAAACTAAAAGGTTTTATGAAGACTAACAAAAAGGTCTTGTGACTGACAGCACGAAAGGCTTTGAAGGAATCAAGAAGTATCAGGAGCTAGATTGTTGTCTGGGTGACCTTGCAGCCAGTCGTTTTGGTTTATTTGAAGCGAGCTGTTTGAAGCCTTAATGGTTAGAATTCTGGAAGTAATTCTGGGAGAGAATTAGGGGAAACTTAAACTGCAAGAGCAACCAACTAAGTTAATTAGTGGCTAGATTCAATCTAAAATAATTACAAATGCACAGTGGTTGGTCAGTCTTCCTGTTGGTCAAGAACATCTGTTGAAACAGGCAGGATTTGTCAGGAGTATCTTTGGGAGCAGGCAGAATTGGTTAAAGTACCTGTATGTACTGTATGTGGAGAAATTGGTCAAGAGTACCTACGTATAATAGGGTGGGATTGGTCAAGAATATCTGTGGAATTGGTCAAAATCTAGCCACGTACTCAAGCTTGGTCTTTCCATGAATGATCATGTAGGGTATATGTGGGAGTTGGAGGGATGGGTCAAAGTTTTTCTGAGGAAGCATGAACGTTTGCTTAAGGGTGCTTTGAGTGTGTGGGATTGATCAAGAGTACCTGCTGGAGTGTGTTTGATCAAGCATTCCTGTAGGAGGGGGCAATTTTGATTAAGGATACCAGTGGGAGTGGGCAGGATTGCTTAGAGTGTTTGCAGGAGTAGGAAGGATTGATCAAGGATACCTGCGGGAGGGGGACGGATTGATCAAGAATACCTGCAGGAGTAGGCAGGATTGGGCAGAGAGTCTGCAGGTCTAGGAGGGATTGGACAGAGTATCTGCCAAGGTAGGAAACACTGCAGCACTTTTGTAATCAAGGGTACCACTAAGAGTGTTAAATCCTTTTGATTCCTCTGCCACCAGGGAGCATCTCTTGTCTTATCAAGAAGGCACAACATGTCCTGTCTGTGGAACTCAGTGTACCTCAATCAATACTAGCTCCCTTCTGCTTTCCTTTTCTCTAACTTCTCTCTGCAAAACAAGCAGTCTGCACTGCTGACAAGAGTATTGTGTCCACTCACCCCATCAATGAAATCACTGCCAGAGCCAAGACAGGTGCTCTGAAAAATGACTAAGGACCCCACCCATCTGGGCAGCCACCTGTTTCAGGCTTTACCATCTGGCTGATGGTACCAAACAATTTCACTACAAGACAGCATGCCACTACAATAGTTTTTTTTCCCCCATGTGCTACCAACCTTTTTATTTGAGACATCATTATGAATTCCTCATTTTCATTCTCATCCGCAATCTTTTCTAAGATTTTACTGTAAATGATTATATTTATATTCACAGTACATTTACAACATTCTGAGGACAAGCAGAAGAAGGCCCAGTTTTTGTCTCAGATGCTCTTATCCAGACCACTCCAGGATATTAAAACCCTCAAAGCTCAATCATTCATTCATTTGCGTAACCCCGTTATCCTTCTAGCTGACTCTGGGTGAAGGCCGGGTGTATCCTGAGCAGCTCGCCGGTCCATCTCAGGGCCAAGCCACACACAACCATTCACGCTCACTCTTACTCCTATTTGGAACAGCCAATTAGCCTAATGTGCATGTCCATGGACTGTGAGAGGAAACCGTTGCCGAGCCCTGGAACTTCGTGCTGTGAGGCAGACATGCTAATCACTATGCCACCGAACAGAGATTTTCCTTTTTAGTAAAAAACTCTAGAGTAGAACCTCATTAGAAAGGTATAATCATTAACCATTCATAAAACTCTTAAGGGAACCCTTATTTCTAAGAGTGTATGGTGGCTGATGTGAGGGCTGAAGCGTGCTTGGCTTGCTTCTTCACTCCGCAGAGCGAATATCTGGATGTATCACACATACAATAGCTATAAACTTGCTACTTTATCTCCCACACAAAATCCTCCATAAAATCAAATTAGTATGGTGGAAGTGCACTTTGAAGTGCAGCTCACACACGTGCCATTAGCACCCGTTCTATCTCTCCTGCTTGGAGAGAGCTGGCAGCCATGTTCATATATCCTGCACGGTCCTGAGTTATGCTTGAGGTACCGCCTGGGGGCGTGGTCAATTAGCATATTTTCTAAATATTTAGGTGCAACATTTAAATTTAGATTTAGCATTTAGATGTATATTTATTTAACATTTAGATATAACATTTATATGTATATTTAACATTTATTTTAAATATTTAACATTTAGGTTGGACATGCAAACATTTCCTTAACAGTTGTTTTAGATTTAATTTCATCTTAAATGTGAGGAAAACGTGCTAAATATGAGAAAAAAATGAGCTAAATATTGAAAATGTGTCAGCTAAAGCTTCGCAATCGAATTTTTACATTTGGCGCCCCATACATACACACTGCATTACCATTTAACACCCCATCCACCGTAGAATCAGTGCACTCAGTGGTGCTGAAAGTATAAATCTGTCAGTGAAAAAAATGCCCGCACACTCGAATGAACAATGCGTTTTAATGAGCGCTGAAGCCGCTCCGAATCCAAAGCCAACCCTTTCCCAGTGTTCTGCATATCAGAGCCTTGTACAGTGATTAGATCTCACAGAAACAAAGTGTTCTCAGAGACGGAGATACATATAGCTCTCTCCTGGTACTTTGGGGTAATAGCAGTCATTGCTGGCATGTGTGTATGTGTGTGTGAAATAATATCATTTCAGAGCTAAACATCATCTCTTGAATTAAATTACCCCCTTCTTTGAACATGCACACACTCCAGCGGACATTTATACCACCCTCAATAGACCCCCCAAAACCCATGAGCCCCTGCTCAGAAAAGGAGCTCTTTTGTTTCAGTAATCAATCTCGCCACCACACAACGCCTCATCAGCCAATTCCATTACTGCTGGGATGTTGTGTGTGTGTGTGTGTGTGTGTGTGTGTGTGTGTGTGTGTGAGAGAGAGAGAGAGAGAGAGAGAGAGAGAGAGAGAGAGAGAGTGTGGCCATTGGAGCATCAGCCCCAAGCAGTTTAGTCATTTTTAATATCGGACGCACACAACTATTTTCAGCCTCTCAGTCATCGGAGTCTAATATAAATATCTGGGTTTGTGCTAACGGGTCACGCTTTAATAGCAGCAGCACCGCTAGTTTCAACATTGCTGACTCAGGAGCTTTAGGTAGGGCAATTTTTTTGTTTGCTGTTTTTTTTCTTTTCTTTTCTTTTCTTTTTCTTTTTTTTTCAGAACTTCATCAGGCGCGCTTTTATAAAACTATGAGCCTCATTTATCAAGCTGGACGTGAAGTTTATTTGGAAATCCGTCGGAGTGTTTACTCTCGTGTCCCGAGCTTTACACAAAGGTTACACACACCAATTAAATAATATACATTTCATCAGGAAATTGGGTCGGATTCCTTCCTTCATTCATTTCTTTGCCGAATCCTATAGGGGAGGCTGGAGCCTATCTCAGCCTACTCTGAAGTGCTCCTGAGTTCATCACAGGCCAAACACACACACACACACACACACACACACACACACACACACACACACACACACACAACCACTCCCACTCCTACTCATATCTAGGGGCAATTTAGAACAGACAATTAGCCTCATATGCATGTCTTTGAACTGTAGGAGGAAACCGGAGTACCCGGAGGAAACCCACACAGAAAGAACCTCAAACCCAGGACCTCCTTGATGTGAATTGAACATGTTAACCACTACACCACCATGTTGCCAGGTTGTATCTTAGTTATGAAAGAATTAAAATAAAAAAATCAACTGGGACAAAAGTAATGGCACCCCATAAATGGATCAAGGTCTATGGTACCTGATGTACAGTAATGGCAGAGCTGGGTACTTATTAACTGCTGTGATTAGGGCATGTTTGCTTTATTGTGGTTGCCATGTTGGTATTTTTAGCTCTTTTTGCCTTTTAAGAGTTTTGTGGGAGATTTTTTTTGCAAAGTGAAATGTTTGTTGATATGGCAGAAATTTTAGCTCAGGTTGGCTTAGGAAGTACAAACACATGACTACTGTGCATTAATACCAAGATCATATACAGTGTTATGCTGTGTTTCTGTTTTCGTACTTATTATGGGATGTTCCATGTAGTGGACACACCACTTATTGGTTTATTGGGTGGCATATATCTGTTTCCACCTGTCTGTCTGTCTGTCGCAATGTCCTCAGAAAGGTGAATAAAAAGCCAAAGGGAAGAAAAATTCCTTGGGACGTCCCACCTTTTGAGCTTTATGCACAGTTCTTAATATTTTGAGTGTGTGACTTTGCACTGTCCGGTACAGTGTACTCGGCATGCAGTGTGCTTTTTATACCCTCTGATGTATTAAAAATGGGAAAAAAAAGAATAGTAAATAATGCTGTGTACTTCTCTGCCTTAATTCTAACGGTCTGGGATCATGTACGGAAAGGGACTGGAAAACAGTGGTTGAAAACACAGTAGGCATGCACAAGTAAATAAAAATGAACTAGAAAAACACTCAGAGAGCGCAGACCTCCATCAAGGCTGTTCAATACCCCCATATGATATTGTAGGAAATGCAGCATTTTTATAAATGCAACATGTGTTTATTATTTGAGCCCTACAATGCAAACATGCAGCCATTTACATGATTGCATTGTGTATAGGGCCTGCCTTGAATAAGAGGCCTTGCGCTCGGAGGAGGAAATATTAATAATTGGATTATTTGTGTGGTAATTGGTGTAAAAGTTGTACAGAAAGGTAAAGGAATGAGATTACACCATCGAACGCAAACCTAGAAGTTACGCTTCGGAATGGCCCGGACACAGTAACTCGGACTATGTCATCCGCGCTAAAAAATCTTTAAAAATGCCCTACATCCAGACAATAATCTGGATCCCTGCCAAATATATATTCAATTGTTCCTTGTATCATTTCTGACTCATCCTGAAAATTTCATCAAAATCCGTTTAGAACTTTTTGAGTAATGTTGCTAAAAGGCAGACAAACAAACAAACAAACAAACCAACACCGGTGAAAACATAACCTCCTTGGCGGAAGTAAAAATAATAAAAGAGGTGAGTGGGTGTAGTGGTTAGCACATCCGCCTAACAGCAAAAAGGTCCTGGGTTTGAGTTTCAGGCTCGGCAAGGGCATTTCTGTGGGGAGTTTGCATGTTCTTCCTGTGCTTGCATGGGTTTCCTCTGGGTACTTCAGTTTCCTCCTACAGTCCAGAGACATGCACATTAGGCTAGCTGGCTGTTCCCAATAGCCCCTAGGTATGACTGTGAGTGTGATTGGTTGTGTGTGTGTTGCCCTGCAATGGTCTGGCGAGCTGTTCAGAGTGTACCCCGCCTTCACCCAGAGGTGGCTGAGATAGGCTCCAGCCTCCCCACAAGCCTGGTAGGATAAGGCTGTTCAGCAAATGAATGAGTGAGTGAGTGAGAAAAGAGGTGAGTGGGGCGCAGCGACACATTGGTGTAATGGCTAGCTCATCCGCCTCACAGCAATTAGGTCATGGTTTTGAGTCTCGGCTTGGTGAGGGGGTTTCTTTGGAGCTTGCATGCTTTTCCAGTGTTACCATGGATTTCCTCGGAGTACTCCGGTTTTCTCCTACAGTCCAAAGACATGAGCTTGAGGCTAAATAGATATTCTCTATTGCCCTTAGGTGTGAATGTGAGTTTGAATGGTTGTGTGTGTGTTGGCCCTGCAGTGGTGTGGCGAGCTGTTCAGGGTGTACCCCACCTTCACTCAGAGTCATTTTGGGTAGTCCCCAGCTTCACTACGACCCTTATAGAATTGAGCAGTTCACAAAATGAATGAATGAATGGGAGGAAGGGGTTTATATTTTGTTTCATATTTAGATTTCACTTAATTATAATAAATATAATAGCTAACTGCTAATGCTGCCTTACCTGCTGGTAATCTATGTATGTATGTATGTATGAATCTATCTATCTATCTATCTATCTATCTATCTATCTATCTATCTATCTATCTATCTATCTATCTATCTATCTA
>JBCNYH010000016.1:19395512-19407117 GCA_039654325.1 Tandanus tandanus | reverse complement strand
GTGTGTGTGTGTGTGTGTGTGTGTGTGTGTGTGTGTGTGTGTGTGTGTGTGTGTGTGTGTGTGTGTGTGTGAAGCAAAGACAGAGATGGATGTGTGGCTGTCAGGCTCCTCAGAGTGTTCCGAATCAATCTGCTGATCTTCTAGTTGCCAGAAGCTGGCACACATTATCACAGAGAATAGTTGAGACACACACGCGCACAGACACACACACACGCGCGCACACACACACACACACACACACACACACACATACATACACACACATCCAGAGAGAGAGAGAGAGAGAGACGGAGAGACAGACAGCACGAGAAAAAGAGACAGAGAAAGAGAGGGAGTGAGAGACAGTGACAGAGAGAGACAGATAGACAGAACAAAAGAGAGAAAGAGACAGACAGACATACAGTGAGAAAGAGAGACAGAGTGAGAGATAGATGGAGAGAAAGAGAGACAGATACATTGAGAGAGAGACCAACAAACAGACAGGGAGGGAGAGAGAGACAGAGAGAGACAGTGAAAGTGTGGGCTGCCACACATTGCGGCACCCGGAGAGCAATTGGAGGTTAGGTGCCTTGCTCAAGGGCACTTCAGTCATGAATGTGGAGGAAAGGAAGATGCTGCTCACTCCCCCTGCCAACACACATTTTTCCTGCTGGTTCAGGAATCGAACCAGCAACCTTTAGGTCCCAAACCCCCTTCTCTAATCATTAGATCATCGCGGCTCCAACCTTGGCCCCATCCTTGCGTGGAATTCCTCCGGGTATTCCGGTTTCCTCCTACAGTCCAAAGACATGCATGTTAGGTTAACTAGCTATTCCAAAATGCTCCTAGGTGTGAGTGTGATTTGTTGTGTGTGTTGCCCTGCGATGGTCTGCCGAACCATTTAGGGTGTACCTTGCCTTCGCACAGTGTCAGCCGGCGACCCTAGTAGGAGTACTTGGTTCAGAAAATGAGTGAGATAAGAGGAGTGAGTTTATCTTGATAAAAGACAGACTAAGGAAGGAATGATCGAGGTGTTGACTATGAGTACTGGATCAATTGCTAGCCCAGAGATTTCCCAGGCGGACTGTAGAAGTATAAAATGATTACACGTATCCACAATTCCATCATATTTCATCGAAACGATGCCATAAAAAATAATTAGCAGTGCCTCCTCCTGTCCCAAACCCCAAACATGAACTCTACCGTAACTTTTAATCCAAATGTGCAGATGTGTGAGGACGCTGATGGCTAAACTTTGGATAAAAGAAGAAGTTAATAAACCTTTAAGCTGTCTCTCGAGCTTCCGTGGAAACTCATCTCGTCCCAGGAGAACTTTTATAATCTAATTAGTTTTTGCCTCGTCAATAATAAAATGTTTAAGAAGCCGAGCTGTAAAAGTGTAACATACTAAACTGTCACGAGAGCTGCACGGCTGATGATGAGATTTACTTCATATTCTCTTGATGGCTTAAACAATTTTTTTTTTTTTTTGCTGTCTGATTGTGCACAGGCGTCATCATTACTCCCATTAATATCTGGACCCGGAGACAAACGTCAGAAGAGTTTATCAGAACATCTCAGTGTGTGTGATCCAGCAGCTCCTGACAGACAGAGCTACAAAGACGCTCGCTCGTTCACGCAGAGGCAAAACAAAGACAAGAAAATATGCATCGCTACAAAGACTGTCAGAACCCCGCCATGCTCGTCTTCAACAACCGGGTTTCCAAAGACAAATCAAAACGTCGATGCTGTATCAGACTGATATTTTTAGCTGCTGTTTTATTATTAAAAAGTTCTTTGATGGAATGAAATGCAAGCATCAGATCAATCTTTTCCATCATGTATACAGTATGTGGTATGGTTGCTTAGTTACATTACAGGTATGGGTTCAAATTCCAGCATGGAGTTTTTAATTATTTATTTATTTATTTTTTATTTATTTATAATATGCTTTTGCTTCTTCTTTCTTTCTTTTTTTTTTTGTCTTTTCAGGAGTTTCTGAGAGCTGTCGGGTTTTTCACAGTGACATGCTAACAAAAATCCAAACACTTCTACAGTCTGTTTACTCGATTTTAAGGCATCTTCATTCTGGACAAACCGATTTACTAAGTAAATAAAGTAAATAAAAAAAATCACTCCCAAATCTTTTTAAACATGCCTTCGAATAGAAAATCAGAAGAATTCTTTTGCAGATTTTAAGTAGTGAAGACTCGTATCTGGACCTTGAGGAGACCATTTCCAAAATGAAGACTTACGCATCACATGTATGAAAATTATTATGCAAATTTTTAAAATAGTTTTATTCATTTATTTAATTATTTGCTTATTTTAATTATTTATTTATTTCTTTCTTCTGCTGGCTTTCCTTAAATTAGCTTTGGCTTCAGTTTTGTATTCATTATTATTAAGATAATTTAAAAATGAATAAATAAATTAATAAATATTAATAAAGAAATCGAAGAGCAAGAAATTGCAAAACAATGTTAATTAATCTAAAAAAGGTGTAAAACTTTTTTTTTAATAGAAAAAATGCATATGTATAAAAATAATCAGTAGGTACAATTATATAAACTATATGCGGTATGTTTCCACATCTACACATTGTTGTGTTTTTTTTAAATCAAAATGTCTATTTATTTATTATAAGGATATTTTATATAACATTTCCACAGAAAAGCCCTTTCCATGCAATACATTACAAAAAAAATCTAAATGTATAATAGGTAAAGATTTCTAAGCCAATGTTTTCATTAGGTCTCAAGTCTAGGATAGAGAGAGAGAGAGAGAGAGAGAGAGAGAGGCTGCGAGAGCGAGAGATTGAGAGGGAGAAAAAACAAGAGAAGCATAAAGAGAGAGAGTTAAAGAAACAGAAAGTAAGAGAGAGAAAGAGAGAGAGAGAGAGAGACAGTGGGAGAGACAGAGGGAGAGAGAGTAAGGGGGGTGTACAGTAGCTTTTTTACATTAATACACAAGTCCAACAGGATATGATTAAGCGCTCACACTCCCAGAGTCGACACTCTACAGGCAGGTCTCAGAATGATTAAGAGCTAAACAGCGTGAAATTAGTGATTGATTGAATTTTGAGTTGAAAATCATCGTCACTTTAATTATATTGCGGTGAATAATGAGAGACGGAATGATCGGGGAGCTCTCTGAAGCAGCTGTCATGACTTCCACTAGTGTACCATCAACTAAAACACTCCCATTGTGCTTTCATTGAAAACTACACACACACACACACACACACACACACACACACACACACACACACTGTAGAGATGCTACAACAGATAATTAAGAGCCTCGTTAAGCATGTCCGGCAACTTGTTCTGGATTAATCAACAGTTCTTGTTCTTTTAATTTTAATAAACGCATTGATGTGTGATGTTCTTATTTCGACAAAGGGTAAAGGCTTTCTGTGTGCAGTTCTTCCTGTGCATACATGGGTTTCCTTAGGGTTCTCCGGTTTCCTCCTACAGTCCAAAGACATGCACATTAGGCTAAATGGCTGTTTCAGATTGCCTCTAGGTGTGAGTGTGAGTGTGAATGTTTGTGTGTTGACTCTACAATGGACCAGTGACCTGTTCAGGCTGTACCCTGCCTTCGCCCAGACTCGTCTGAGATAGTCCCCAGCCTCCCTGCAACCCTGGTAGGATAAAGCAGTCCAGCAAATGAATGAATGAGTGAATAAATGAGGTTCAATCTAGAACCTTAAAGCTTTCTTTGATTGTTCCTCTGAAGGAATCCATTCATTCATTCATTCATTTTCTAAGCCGCCTAATCCCAACTCGGGTCGCGGGGGGGCTGGTGCCCATCTCAGCCAACTCTGGGCGAAAGCGGGTACACCCTGAACAGCTCGCCAGACCATTGCAGAGCCAACACACAGACAACCATTCACACTCACACCTAGGGGCAATTTGGAACCACCAATTAGTCTACTGTACATGTTTTTGGACTGTTGGGGATAACCGGAGTGCCCAGAGGCAACTCACACAAGCACAGGAAGAACATGCAAACTCCATACAGAAACGCCCAGTCCTTCTTGCTGTGAGGCAGACGTGCTAACCACTGGGCCAGCGTGCCACCCCCTCTGAAGAAATCCTGTGTATAACCCTATAACTTGGTTGATCGTGTTTCCTTTTTCTTTTGAATACCATGGTCTGTCCAGAGAACCTTTATAGAATCTTCTTCTAAGTGTAAAACTTCATCACAGCACCATAAGCCAACACATTTTATTCTGTTTCTCTTCAGGAAGGAAGAAGCCTTTGAAGAAGCCATTATGCGATTTATACTGTAGATGGACTTACAGGAAGTTAATTAGGAAGATAGTGATGTTCCATGTGTGATCTGTTCCCCATGTTATTTCCTGACTCCATTTATCCGATGTGTGCACTGCTTCTGTGTCTGACATCACCGGGTTAACCTTTTTCTCTCTCTCTCACTGGGGAACTGAATGAGTTTTCCGGCACTTAGTTTTCTGGAGTGTCTTCGCTAAAGCCAGCTAATCAAAGATGTCATCGTTGACCTTTAAGATGCTACCAAAGAGAGCATGCTGCACCTCCCACCATCTCCTCCAAAAGATAACGTACACACAATGAGCCTCTCATGTAGCTGACTTGCCGACTCGGGGCCTTGCACTTGATGGAGATTTTTAAAATTATTATTATTGCATGTAAATGCCATGCTGAAATGTCATTAAAAAAAAACAAAAAAAAAAACATAAGCAGATGTGCAAACCTGAAAATCTGCATCTGTGATTGAAACCTTGATTTAGGGAGGGGTGCATGGTGGCATAGTTATTAGCACGTCCGCCTCACGGCAAGAAGGTCCTGGGTTCGATTCCGTGAAGAGTTTGCATGTTCTCCCCGCGCTTATGTGGGTTTCCGCCGGGTACTGCGGTTTCCTCCCACTGTCCAAAAACCTGCATATTGGCCTAATTGGCTGTTCCAAATCGCCCCTAGGTGTGAGTGTGAGTGTGAATGGTTGTATGTGTGTTGGCCCACAATGGTCTCGCGAGCTGTTCAGGATGTACCCTGCCCTTGCCCAGAGTCGGCTGAGACGGGTGCCAGCCTCCCCGCCTCCCTAATTAGGATTAAGCAGCTTAGGAAATGAATAAATGAATGAATGAATGAATGAATGTATATAAGGAGCAAGGGTGAAAAGTTGGAGGCTTGTGGGCTAATGGATGGTTTAAGAAAGGTCCTGGAGTATGGTTCCAGAAAGATGAGAGGACGATAAACCAGGCAGATGAATCCGGAACAGTGGAAAGAGGGGCTGATGGGGGGATTAATGTTGTTACATAATAGTGAAAGCTGAGCAGAAGGCTGGATGGCTCCAGAAGGCTGACGAGATAGGGTCAAACGGATCCCTCTCTAAGGCAAATATAAAGAGTGTTTCAAATTCAAATTTATTTGTCACATACAAAATCAGACACTACATGTACAACATGTAGTGAAATGCTTATTACGACTGTCCTATTTCTCCACTAGCACAGGTTTCTGTCATTGTGTGTGTGTGTGTGTGTGTGTGTGTGTGTGTGTGTGTGTGTGTGAAGGGAGTAAGGGTGGGAAAGAGTACGTGAAGTGTTGATAAGAAGAATAAGGAGAGGAGGGCACACTGTCCAATCTGATGGCCATTAGCTTAATGTTGTATGAGACATCATTAAAAAGCCATCACTGTAGCTGTCTATCAGAGAGAGAGAGAGAGAGAGAGCGACGGACAGCATGACAGAAATGAAGGTGCGGCTTCTCCACCTCTCTGATAAACGATCTGTCTCTGATTCAGGATTAGGGTTGAGAGCAGGTTTATACATGTGGTGTTATTACTTTTTTATATCAGTGTGAGTCACTCCATTTGAGAGTCACACTATTTCTGCTTTCTCTCTCTCTCTCTCCTTCTCTCTCTCTCTCTCTCTCTCTCTCTCTCTCTCGCTAACTCTCATGATATACAGGTTATACCTACATTTCAGAGAGCAAAAAAACTAATTCCTTGCTACACGTCTACCAGCAGTTGGTCACATGGTGATTTATCGACCTATAAATGCCTTCACTATTAATTAATTGTTTGCAGATTTCCATTTTTATGCAAAGCGTTTTGATAACGCAGAGGAAATGAGCAGATCTGCTGATAGAAGTGTTGACATTGTAATTGATGATGCACCTGGAGCTGTTATTGTTTATATCAGGGTCTTAACGCCCAAGTCATAGGCCTTCATATCCTGCCGGAGTGCACCTGACATGCCACTGTGCTTTATGCAAGCCTGACACTAGAGCTATGTCATTTCCTGTTCATAGTATCGGTTTGCTAATAGAACAGCAAAATCTAAAATTAATTTTCTAAATCGCAAATCTGCACCTGGATCTTGTGATTATGATTCTAATGCGCAGGTTGGTATTCACCCAGAAACTGCTTACTCCTACTAGGGTCGCGGGGAGGTTGGCGCTTTTCTCAGCTGACACTGGGCGAGGGACACTCTGAACATCCTGCTCTCCAGACCATCGCACAGACGCAACCATTCACACTCACACCTAGGGTCAATTTGAAACAGCCAATTAGCTTAATGTGCTTGGGAGAAAACTGGAGTACCCAGAGGAAACCCACTCAAGCACAGGGAGGTCACACACACTCCACACAGAAACGCCCTTGCTGAGCCCAGGGCTTGAACCCAGGACCTTCTTGCTGTGAGGTGGACGTGCTAACCGCTACACCACTATGCTGGCAGTTTTTATTACTGTTCAAACCTATAGGGTAAACTGTGTAAACTGGCCCACCCCTTAGCTATTTGGCTATTCATGTGGCCATAGCCATTAAATGGTTTTTTTTATATATATATAATCAACATGTAAAAACTTTGTCGATTTAAATGGGGCCTAAAATAAATATCTTCGCCTTTTTATGTTATGGAAAAAAATATCAGCCATCAATAAATAATTAATTTTAAATATCAATTAAGTATCAATCAATCAATCAATTAATAAATCTCCCCTGCGCTTCCTGACTCTGGTCTGGTTTCCGCCTTCATTTGCCTGTCTCATTAGTTGAATTATCCGGTTAACGAGTTCATGTTCCGTGCTTTTATTCATGTTTGGTGTTGTTTTGCTCGACGGAAGTTTGTCTGTCTAAAAGTTTAATCTCAAATTTTTTTATGAAACAGTTTCACTCATTCCGTTTGTAGTCGACTGCCGGGAGGTGATAAAAGCACTGCTTTTTTCCTTTAGATAGCATTACAAAATCGCACATGACTGAGGGTGTGTTGCCGATAGACACTCGAGGGAGTGGAAAGGTTAAAGACTTGTGGTAGTAGACGTCTCTCTGAACTCTGCATGGAGTCGGTCTCACACAAATAATGTTTTTCTCTGAACGGCAGGGTGGAGAAACTCATCTCTCTGCTGCGTGTCATAGTGTTAGATACTCCTGCTGTATCACACACACACACACACACACACACACACACACACACACACACACACACACACGCACGCACACACACGCACATACACATACACGCACACGCACATACACATTTGCTTTTCTGTTCTTGGCAGAACTTTGCTTTACCATGTAGCTAAAAGTACATTTAAAACTTTAACCCCTAAGAAAACTTGCATCATGGGAACCGGCTAACACTAGAAACTAGAAAACACTAGAAAGCTTAAAATTTTTTGAAAGAAATATGGAAATTAGTAAACACACACACACGCAAAAAAAAAGGAAATAAAGGAACACTAGAAGGCTAGAAATAAGGGAACACTAGAAAAATAGAGATTAGGGACTCTAGTAAGATGGAAATTTGGGAACGCTGGAATGATGGAGATTAGGGAACACTAGTAAGATGGAAATTTGGGAACGCTGGAATGATGGAGATTAGGGAACAATAGAAAGATGGAAAATAAGGAACACTGGACAGATGGATATTAAGGAACACTGGAAAGATGAAAATTAGGGAACGCTAGAAAGACGGAAGTTAGGGAATGCTGAAAAGATGGAGATTAGAGAACACTAGAAATATAGAAATTCGAAAATGCTGGGAAGATATAAATTAGGGAACACTGGAAAGATGGAGATTCAGGAACACTGGAAAGATGGAAATTAGGGAACATGTGGGAGAATTTTGTGTCTCCACAAGATCAAATATCCATATCATTCTTGGGACATTTAGTTCCCATCATGCTATGAAAACATACACACACACACACACACACGTATATTACTATCTCATTTCTTATTTGGATCATCAGTGTAACGACTCATTGGGACAGTTTTCCTGAATCGCTCAGTTGTGGCTGACAGCTAGCGTCTTTATTAAATTGGTCAGTTTCCAGATTCCCCATTAGTGAATAGAGCAGTCGTCCCATGTCCCTCATCCCTCATTTGTCCCTCACTGCCTCTTCGCACCATTCTACAACCCCAACAAGTCGTCTCAGGCACACGATGACGGTGAAGATGGTGTCTGTAGAGGAAATTTGGGCTTCTCTAGCTGTAACATCTTTTCACAGCTTGTGGTCTGTAAACAGTGCGGTACTGAAGATCTGTAATGTTGTTAATCATAAAGACTTCAAAATCATCAAGAGGATCCACGCTCTCTACACACCTTCTGGGTGCTTGTGATATTTAATGCAGGATGACATGAAACCCATGTGAATGCGGTCGCTGTTAAATATTGTATCTTGCAGTGCGTTCGCTGAAAGTTGTATAGATTTGTTGCAGTGCGGTTGAACAGTCGCTTCGATTGTGTACCAGAGGCGGCTCGATGTTTTATTAAGGGGTTTGTCAAGAACTGTGGACATTGGGAGCAGAATGGATCAAAATGCGGAGAGACAGAGGAGTGAGTCTGTAACACGGAATCCTCATAGCAAAATGAGCAGAAAACAGGAAACCATTAAAACACGGAGCAATCCGGGCGATGTGACTATCAACCTGGAGTTCGAATCCAGGTTGATGCCAGAGCCATCCGCGACCAGGAGTCCATGGAAGCTAATTGGCTGAGCTCTCATGGGAGGGATGGTTGGCATATGCTTACCTTCCTGTCACTCACAGGGATTACCAGCCAATCCATGGGCGTCTGTGAGCTCATTTGTACAAAAGGGGCGATAGTGCATTCATTCTGAGTGTGCTGCGCATGCTCAGCAGTTCGTAAAGATGCGGGTGGCAGCATGGAGGTGGCATGTGCATGTTTATGCCCCTCCCTGACACTTGACGGCTGGGAATTGGATACGACTAAAATTAGGGGAGAAAAAAGAAAAGCACGTTTCCTACTATTAGGGCCGTGGAGAGGCTAGAGCCTATCTCAGCCAACACTGTGGTGAAGGCTGGGTACTCCATGCTTGCCAGAACATCACAGGGCAACACATACACAAACATTCACACTTAGATCCACACCTAGGGGCCACACTCGGTGTGGGGTTTGCATGTTCTCCACGTGCTTGTGTGGGTTTCTTCTGGGTTGTGTGTGTGTGTGTGTGTGTGTGTGTGTGTGTGTGTGTGTGTGTGTGTTGGCCCTGCAATAGACCTGCGAGCTGTTTAGGGTGTTCCCCGCATTCGCCCAGAGTCGGCTGAGATAAGCTCCAGCCTCCCCGTGACCCCCCGTCTGATTAATGAATGGATGGATGTAAAAGGGGACAAAACACCTCGGGCCTCATCACATTCCGCATGGCTGATTGTTTTCGTATTAAAACACGACCGAGTACTTCAGCCCTTCCTTATTTTATTTTCATGTCGTTTCATGACTTACTAAAACAAACCCAGCTGAAGTGAGCCATGTCGCAGCAGGACTCTCGTAAAAAGGCGTGTGCTGTGTTCCGTAGCACTTCGACGGAATTACCTGAGAATATCATTCCACTCGGTGTTGGATAGAAAGTCTGAGGATTCTGCGTGGTGGAAAAACAAAAAGAGCACACAGTGTCATTGCAGATAATTTACTCCCTGAGGTTTACACACACACACACACACACACACACACACGCACGCACGCACGCACGCACGCACACACACACGCACTCACACACACACACATCAGGACCTCAGACACTACCTTAAGACACTGCATGTGTGATTCTCTTTCTTTCTCTTTTTCTCTAAATTCATCTCCCTGTATAATCACACACACACTGAGACACTGGTAAACAACAACATTTCCTCTTTCACACTGCTTTGTGGAAAATGAGTGTGTGTGTGTGTGTGTGTGTGTGAGAGAGAGAGAGAGAGAGAGAGAGAGAGAGAGAGAAAGGGACAGGCAGAGAGGGAAAGAGCAAGTGAATGAGAAAGAGAGAAAGAGAGAGAGATAGAGACAGAGAAAAAGAGAGAGAAAGCCAGAAACAAAGAGACAAACAGAGAGAGAGAAAGAGAGAAACAGAGAGAGAAAGAGACAAACAGAGAAAGAAAAAGAGAGAGACAAACAGACAGAGAGAGAAATAGAGAGAGAGAATGAGAGAAAGAGAGAAACAGAGACAAACCGAGAAAGAGAGAGAGAGAGAGAGAAAGAGCGAGTGAATGAGAAAGAGAGAGAGAGAGAGATAGAGACAGAGAAAAAGCAAGGAAGCCAGAAACAAAAAGACAAACAGAGAGAGAGAGAAAGAGAGTGAGAGAGAGAGAGAAAGCGAGAAACAAAGAGACAAACAGAGAAAGAAAATGAGAGAGACAAACAGACAGAGAGGGATAGAGAGAGAGAGAGAACGAAAGAGAGAGAGAGAAAAACAGAGATGAACAGAGAGAGAGAGGGAGAGAGAGAGAGAGAGAGAGAAAGAAACAAACAGAGAGACAGAAAGAGACAAAAGGAGAAAGAAAATGAGAGAGACAGACTTAGAGGGATAGAGAGAGAGAACGAAAGAGAGAGAGAGAGAAACAGACGAACAGAGAGAGAGAGAGGGAGAGAGAGAGAGAGAGAGAAACAAAGAAACAAACAGAGAGACAGAGACAAAAGGAAAAAGAAAAAGAGAGACACAAACAGACAGAGAGGGATAGAGAGAGAGAACGGAAGAGAGAGAGAGAAAAACAGAGACGAACAGAGAGAGAGAGCGAGAAACAAAGAGAGAGCGAGAGAGAGAGAACAAGAGAGACAGACAGAGAGGGCGTGAGAGACAGAGAGAGAGAGAGAGATAGAGAGAGAGAGAGAAAGAGAGACCTATATGGAAAAGACCCCAAAGTAAATGTGACACGTACATGGCCGTCAGTGAGAGTGATATTCTGTGTATTGTTTACTTTTATTCAGATGACAGATTTTTTTTCATCCCTCGTTCCTGGCTGCTCTTTGTGTTCACATCTAATCGATTTCGACATGTTACATTTACCCTCAATAAATATTCAGCCAATTAGAAACAATGACAGGTTGCTGTTTACGCAGCTTGATTTTTCCTTTTTGTTTTCTCTTCTCCCCCCCCCACACACACACACACACACACACATACACACATACACACACACACACACACACACACACACAAGCATACACACTTTTATTCTCCACACTGACAAGCATCTGTTGCTAGAGTAAACAGTTAATTGCTAAATTAAACAGGTAGTGCACGGTAGCACTTCGAAGGGCTTAACCATACAGTGTGTGTGTGTGTGTGTGTGTGTGTGTGTGTGTGTGTGTGTGTGTGTGTGTGTGTGTGTGAGAGAGAGAGAGAGA
>JBCNYH010000016.1:19381193-19391614 GCA_039654325.1 Tandanus tandanus | reverse complement strand
GTGTGTGTGTGTGTGTGTGTGTGTGTGTGTGTGTGTGTGTGTGTGTGTGTGTGTGTGTGAGAGAGAGAGAGAGTAAGATGTAATGATGAAAAATGCAGAAAGTATATAACCATCTCATCAACAAAGAACACAACCACATGCTATTCTGATGCTATATTGAAATGCAACAATATCCAAAGGTAGTGTGTGTGTGTGTGTGTGTGTGTGTGTGTGTGTGTGTGTGTGGATGTGTGTGTGGGTCTGAAAGGTGACGCATTTTTGGTTGAGAGCTGCCTGGTTGTGGAGCCACAGTGCCACCTAGAGATGCATTTATGAAGACAAAAGACATTTTGTTTTTTATTCCTGCACTGATTTTATTATTATTATCATTTTTATTATTACACACACACACACACACACACACACACACACACACACACACACACACACACACACACACACATACATACAAGGACCTTTGATTGACACATCAAATAACACTTCACAAGTAACAACTTCATAAAGGTCCCCACAACACCCACCCTGATGTCCCTCTTCTTCTTGTCCCCTTTAGGCCCCTCCAGGATAGTAATACAGCCCCCTTCCCCAAACACACACAAGGTGTTTGTACCATAGATAGGTACATTATGCCCCAAACTCTAATGATCCAAAGAAGACCGATTAAACAAGAGTCCTTGTTTTGCATATTACATTACCATAATATCCTCCTCAAGCATAATGTTATGCTTTAATTAGACTCTCTTCTGCAACCGACACTAATAACTCGAGTGCGAGTCATCTGGGGAACGCTGTCTGGACGACACACAGAGAGAGAGAGAGAGAGAGAGAGCGAGAGAGAGAGAGAGAGAGAGAGAGAGAGAGAGAGAGAGACTCCTAAACCTAAAGGCTAAAGGATGTAAAAGTTCACTACATGACCCTTTACTCATTTCTGTGGTTGATCCCTGGACAGCGTGTTGGAATCACAGGGATGAGCTCTGAAGGTGAAAAATTAAAGGAAAGGCCAGAAAGGGTGTGTGGGTAGGTGGGTAGGTGGATGTGTATTGCAGGATGGAGGGAAAAGATATTTATTTTGCCTTTGTTCTCATTTTGCGTCCACTTCTTGACTTTGAGCAAAGTATCACTGCACATCAAAACCAATTCACTATCGTCCTGATCACTTTTACCCTGTAAGAGCCGAGATATTCTTCGATTCTCAGAAAGCATACGCGCACGTATCGTGGCCGCCACGTGTTCTTAGAGTTGACGCCTTCTCTGAGCATATCGTCAAAAATTATCGCAATCTATTCTCGAATGGCAGCAGAAGTAAAAGCTAGACTGGCAGTGAGTTCATGTTTTAGTACGTGATGTTAGCCAGGTTGAAGAAGAAAAAGAAGAAAAAGAAGAAGAAGAAGAAGAAGAAGAGATAGAAAAAGAGGAAGAAGATGAAGAAGACGAAGAGGGGGAGGAGGTGGAAAAAGAAGAAGAGGAGGATAAGGAAGAAGAAGAAGAAGAAGAAGAGGAAGATGATGAAGAAGAAGAAGAGGTGGAGGAGGAGGAAATAGAAGAAGAAGAGGAAGATGAAGAAAAAGAAGAAAAAGAAGCAGGAGAAGAAGAAGAGGAGGAGGAGGAAAAAGAAGAAGAGGAAGAAGAAGAAGAACAAGAAAGTGAAGAAGTAGAAGGGGAAGATGAAGAGGATGTGGAAGAAGAAGAAGAAGAAGAGGAGGAGGAGGAGGAGGAGGAAAAATAAGAAGATGAAGAAGATGAAGAAGAAGAAGAAAAGGAAAAGGAAAAAGAAGAGGAGGAAGAAGAAGAGGAAGAAGATGAAGAAGAAAAGGAAAAGGAAAAAGAAGAGGAGGAAGAAGAAGAGGAAGAAGAAACAATAGAGAAAGAAGAAAAAGAAGAATTAGAAGAAGAAGTGGAAGAAAAAGAAGTAGAGGAGGAAGAATAATAAGAATAAATAAAGAAGATGAAGATGAAGAAGTGGAAGAAGAAGAAGAAGAAGAGGTGGAGGAGGAAGAATAATAAGAAGAAAGAGAAGATGAACATGGAGAAGACAAAGAAGACGAAGAGGAAGAAGAAAAGGAAGCGGAAGAAAAGGAAGAAGAAAAAGATGAAAATAAAGAAGCGGAAGAAGAAGAAAAGGAGGAAGAAAAATAAGAGGAAGAAGATGATGATTAAGAGGAGGAAGAAAAGAAAGAAGAGGAAGAAGAAAAAGAAGAGGAAGAAGAAGAAGAAGAAGAAGAAAAAGAAGCAGAAGAAGAAGAACATTGTTGTGTTCCATGCTAAAGTTATTAACACGTCTGAATGCTTTAAGGAACAGAAGGATCTATGTTCTTTTCTCTCATTACAGCAAAACCACTCACTCACTCCTGCCAACCACTTGCCGAACCGCTTAATCCTATCAGGTAATAAAACTATCAGGGTCGCGGGGAGGCCGAAGCCTATCTCAGCCACCACTGGATGAAGGCGAGGTTCACCCTGAACAGCTCGTCAGACCATCGAAGGTGTCAACAAACACACAACCATTCACACTCACATACACACCTAGGGGCAATCTGGAATTAAGCCTAATGTGCATGGTTTTAGACTGTTTGAGGACACCGGAGTACCCAGAGTAAACCCATGCAATCATGGGGAAAACATGTAAACTCCACACAGAAACGCCATCACCGAGCCCGGGACTTGAACCCAGGACCTTCTTGCTGTGAGGCAGACATGCTAACCACTACACCACCGTACCACCCCCAACTACGGAAATGTTTTATTTATGTTGCTTTTTTTCTTTTAATATATCACCAGTTGGAGGTGTGTAACATCCCAAAAATGAAAAGGTAGTGAGAGTATTTTCATCTCGGGAGGTTAATGGGTTGGTCCCCACAAAAAAAAAAAATTACCTTTTCTAAAGATTACTTTTTGACTTTTTGACTTTTGGGGGACCCCAAATTAATGGAAATACTCCAGAAAGATATTAATACCAGAGAGAGCAAGAGACAGAGAGTCCCCATAAGACATTTGACAGATTTTACAAAACACAGCCGCTTTGATGAAATAAAAATAATAATAAATTAGCTGCTCAGGGTTAGCATTTGGTTTAGGAATTAGCACAGTATTATGTAGCTGCATTTGGCGCTATATCAACAGAGGTCCCCACAAAGATAGTAAGACAAATCTGTGTGTGTTTGTGTGTTTGGACCATTAAGTAGTGCTGCGTGGGACTTTCCTAAATTTATCCCCTTTCTGTTTCTTGCTCGTGGCAGCAATACTGGAAATGAGCGCTGCTTGCTCAAGCGAACACACAGGACCAGGTGAACTGAGCTCCAAGCACCGAGCACGATACCAGCATCACAGACATACTATCGACTTCCTGCCACATCGACTGCACCTGATAATAAAGGAAGGGGGGGAAATAACCACTTAAATCTCACATACTGATCTTGGATGTTGCTAATCATTTAGAAGAACCAGCGCTGTGTAGTGTGGTCAGAGAAATGCTAAAGGAAACAGATTAGCAAGGTTGGGAACAGCGATCATGCCGGGACTTCATCCAAACTCTAATTCAGTGCAAATGTTTGTTTTCATTTGGGCTGTTGGAGTGAAAAAGTTGAAAATGTGCATCTATTTATTTATCTATCTACAATACTTATCCAGTGCAGGGCAACACCATGGTGCAGCGGGTCATGTCGTCCTTGCAGAGATTCAGGGTGCCTGGTTTTATTTCTGAGTTTGGGTTATTGTCGGTGTGGAGTTGTATTTTAACCCTTTATGCTCATGTGGGTTTCCTCTGGAGCCTTTGATTTCCTCCAACTTTTCCGCCAATGCTAGGTGCGCTAGCGACTTGAAATTGCTCCTAGGTGTGAATGAGTGTCTGTAGGATGACTTGTGGTTTGTTCCTTGATCGTTTTAGCTCATTTATCATCTCTGTCCATCAACGTTGCTTTGTTTGTTTGTTTGTTTGTTAGCAACTTTATGTAGTAATTTATTTGTTTATTTCTTTCTTTTTTGGAGGGGTAGAGTACAGCCCAAGGAAGTCTCCATTAGATGTAGATGATCCGAATAAAATTGTGGATCCAGGAAGTGTTTAAATATTCTTTAATATTGCACGATGGGATGATTTTTTGGTAGTGTGCTATTACAGCAGGCCCAGCAGGGGGTGCTGTGTAGTTTATGTTATTTTTTTTCAGCTTGGAAGAGGTTTGCACTCTCTGAGTGCCTTACTAGTTATTTTTTTATACCTTACTTAAACCTTAGTGCAGTGCTATGATTCATGTTTTTTTTTGTTTGTTTGTTTGCTTTTTGAAAATGTAGAACTACTCACTGCATCAGTCTGGGTAAAATATTAGTTGCCAGCTGAAATATTATGCACTGTAGTGATCATCCACGATTATAGACTTTTACTGCAGGCCAAGCAGGGGGGTCTTGCATACTTTTTTATTTATTATTTATATATGTATTTATTTAGCAAAAAAAGTTGTGTGTGAATCTTCACTTTCAGAGGCGGGGCTTTGAAGGAAAACTCCATTAGATTTTGGAGATGACCCAAAAATGCTGGATCCAGGAATGTTTTAAAGTGTTCTTTAACATTCTGAGATAGGTGATTTGTGACTTTGTGGTTCATATCGGGGCTTGGCAGGGGTTTGCGCTCCCCGGGTTCTCTTGCTGATGTTAAAAGAGAACATGATGCAGCAGTGGCAAACCATAACACAGTGCTCAGGCCATCATACAGCAATTATATAACTTCAATGCAATGTGTTGCATATGTGTGTAGCTAATCACTTTAGCTAGCTTGGTAGCTAATAGCAATAAAACAAAAGAAAAACTATGAATTCCTTCAACACGACTCACATTCCCCGACATGTCGTACATCTCTGGGGAATTTGGGACGAAAGTAATACGTAAATCTCTTCATGGTGCCCGTTGTCGTAAATAATCCTACCACTTTGATTGGTCAGAGTGCCTGAAATATGCAAAACAAAAATTATGACCATTGTGTTGTGCCTAGAAAGTGGAATCATGTTATGGCACTTCCGCTGCGTTCCCGACCCTACACCAGCAGCTACAGTATGCATGAAGATGCACTAAGAGGTGGGATAAACAATAACAATGATAGCATGTACTGTATACTATACAAAAGGCCAGAGTTACTGACAGCACTGTACACAGAGATGAGGTTTGCGCTGTGATTTAAAGAAGGAGACAGATTTTCAGTGGGAGTGAATTCCAAAGATGAAGTCCTGCCACCCATGAAGCAAAGTCTAAATCTAAGAACCACAAGTGAGCTGCATCTAAATCACCTCGACGCCGGTCAGGGGGATATGAGAGTAACTGCTCGTCGAGGAAACTCAAGGCACAGGTGTTTGGGTGAGAAGAATTTCATATTGAGTGAAGTAGGAGATAGGGCGAGCCCGGACAATGGCAGAATGTTAAGTGGCTGTGAGAACAATATGAAATGGATGCTGCTTGTCAGAAGTTTGATGAAATGTTTACATTGAAAGTCATCTATTCATTCATTTTCTAAGCCACTTAATCCTAATTAGTGTCGTGAGGAGGCTTGCGCCCATCTCAGCCGACTCTGGGTGAGGGCAGGGTACACCCTGGACAGCTCGCCAGGCCATCGCAGGGCTAACACACACACAACCATTCACACTCACCCTCACACCTAGAGGTGATTTGGAACAGCCAATTAGCCTACTGTACATGTTTTTGGACTGAAGGAGGAAACCGGAGTACCCTGAGGAAAGCTATGCATGCACAGGGAGAACGTGCAAATTCCACATAGAAACAGCCGAGCCCGGGACTCGAACCCAGGACCTTCTTGCTGTGAGGCGGCATCCTAACCATTGCGCCACCGTGCTGCCTGCATTGAAAGTGTTTAAGGTCATTGCTTTACTAAGAACCATTCGTTCTTTATCTTGAACTGATCATCCTACCAAGATCACGGTGAGGCTGGAGCCTATCTCCGCCGACTAGGCAAAGGCAGGGTACACCGTGAACAGCTCACCAGCCCATCACAGGGCCAACACACATACAACTGTTTACACTTGCACTCACACCTAGGGGCAATCACCAATTTCTAATTTGGCTAATGTGGATATCTTTGGACTGTCAGAGGAAACCAAAGTACAAGGAGGAATCCAGCATGGGGAGAACATGCAAACCCTACATGGAAACCCAGAACATGAACCCAGGACCTTCTTGCTGTGAAGCGGACGTGCTAACCACTTCGCCACTGTGCCGCCTAGGAACAACTAGAACTTATACTAATATGCGAGCAGCACTGTGGTGTAGTAGTTAGCATGTCCGCCTCACAGCAAGAAGGTCCTAGGTTCGCGTTCCGGGCTCAGTCATTTCTTTGCATGTTCACCGGTTTCCTCCAGGTACCCCGGTGACTCTCTCTCCTCTGACACCCAAAAACATGCACATTGGGCTAACTGGCTGTTCCAAATTGCCCCAAGCTGTGAGTGTATGTTAGTGTGAATGGGTGTGTGTTGGCCCTGCGGTGGTCTGGTAAGTTGTTCAGGGTGTACCCCACCTTCGCCCAGTGTTGGCTGAGATAGGTTCCAGCGGTTCAACAAATGAGTGAGTTAAATGTCTTTTACATGTCTTTTGGCTGTAGGAGAAAACCAGAGTGCCCAGATGAAACCCATGCAAGCACGGGGACAACATGCAAACTGTACCACGAAATGCCCTCGGCAAGCCCTGGACTCGAACCCAGGACCTTCTTGTTGTGAGGTGGACACGCTTTATCAATTGAATCAACAGATTTTGTTTTATCGGTTGCTTTGCGCTAAAGGAAGATGCTACAGTTGATATTTTCGCAGATCTTTGTTATTTTCTTGTCAGTCTGTTGATGTACGCTCTGCTTCTGTCACATATCATGACATGGTATTGGATTTTGGTATAAAAAGAAGAAAACAAGTGCAGACGAAATCAGTACAGATACTGAAGCAGCCCGAGTTCCTCCAGTCGGTGTCCAAGTTTTGATGATACTGTATGACATGCAGTGATATTCTGAATTGACTATATTTGAAAACGACGGTGAACAGACGCCACCATTAATGTCAGCGTTTGAGAATTGCTCAGTGCTCTTGGATGTGACAGAGAGTCCGACCAAAACAAACTTAAAAGCAGTCAGAAAAGGAGCGGAGGGCTGGATCATGGAACGAGTGATGGTGACGGGGCGTCCACAGAGAACACACACACACACATCACACCGGGCAACACAGAGAGGGCGACACAGCATGGGTTTGTAAATGTGTGCCATCACTTTATTTATTTATTTTTTTTAAACCAACGTTTCCCTTTCTGAGAAAAAGACAGAAGCTCATCACCTGCAGAGCTCAGAACATCAGAACTCAAACAGCGACTGAAGTCATTATAGCGGCGCACACACAAACACTGCTGGACTGCTCTGGTCCTCTCGCTCACTCCAACGCTCTGCTTTGTTGTCTGTGAATGGGTGTAGATTATAAGAGTGTAATTCCTTTTCTTCTCCTTTCTGTCCTACTGTTTTTTGATGTCGGCGAAAAATGTCAACAGCAGCCGTTCTGTTTGGGGAAAAGCAGCCTAAACGCCTTTAGCATGGCCTCGATGAAAAGAAAACTCCCAGGACAATTGACATGATGGATCGCTTCACACCTTTTTAAACACCTGGTAAAGAATTAAAGATAAATTCAACTGATGGCAATTTAAAACCATGCACCATGTTTTGGCTGGCTGGAACTGCATTACTAGCCTAAAACTTGCTAACTAACATACGTAGAAACGGATGATGAGTAGGTTAGTGAGGTCGGAATGGTGTTGTAGGGGTTAGCACATCTGCCTCACAGCGAAAAGTTTCTGGGTTCGAGTTTGCATGGAGCTTGCGTGTTCTCCCTGTGCTTATGTGGGTTTCTTCAGGGTTCTCCAGGTTCCTCCCACAGTCCAAAGACAAGCATATTAGGCTAATTGGCTGCTTTAAATTGATCCTAGGTGTGAGAGTGAATGGATGTGTATAGTTGTCCTACAATGGTTTGGCTAGCTGTCCAGGGTGTACCCCAGCCCCCCCAACCCCCAAGCTCCAGCTTCCCTTTGACCATAATAGGATTAAGCTGTTCAGCAAATAGACGCATTTATTTGCATGTGTCCAATGTGAATTATGCACCAGTCAGCCATAACATTAACACCACCTGACTGGTCTGTGCCAAGATGACTGGGCTCCAAAACGACAGGTATTTTGGGGTGGACAATGGATGCCCAATGCTCACTGATGCCTATGAAAAGACTAGCGAAGGCTAATACTTCTGGTTGTCTGATGTTCCAAATTTCATCATTGTTCCACATTTTAACACTTATTCATTATTATTATAATTTTTTTATTCCCCCCCATTTTTCCAATGTTTCTTGAATGCATCCAGCTGTTTTCTATTCGCTCTTGATTAGTTTGTGCATTTAAGGTATACTTTATATCTTATGCTGGACTCACAGGGGGTTGGCCCTAACGGTGGTTCAGTGAGGTTCCAAACTGCACTGAACCTCCAAGATATGATGGTGGTTTGGCAAAATATCCTCACACAGGGACGGTTTTTATGGCGGATTCGCACAAAACAATAGTGATCAGTATATGAAGGTATTGTGTGGATAGGTTGCAATGAGGTTGTATTGAACGCAGTTTCAAAAAGGTTGTGAAAGGTCACTGCTACGAGGCAGCTAGACGGTGATGCACGGTTTATGCGAGCCGCTGTAAAATTTCAAACATTTGAAAAATCTGATTCTTTATGGTGGTCAGCGCCAGTTGGCAGAGAGCGCCATCATGGTGTCAAGACAATGTCACTGCAGTCAAACATGGTTTGGAACCGAGCTAAACCGCCGTCGAGCTGCCCCTGTCTGAGGATGTACATACGTATACGTATACGTACACGTCCCACGTGCTAGGTTGTAGATACCCCAAACTAATACGTTACCTTGCCTCATCAGGCCTGAGGAGAAAACAGGAACACAGCACACAGGCTCATGGTTGGCAATGTTCTCTTTTTATTTCATAATTCTTCCGACTTTTTATACACAATCACTGGGGTAAGGCAACACAGGATTGGTCGTTTCAAAGGAAGCGCTACATGTAGTTCACACAGGAAAGGCGTGGCTAGTTACAATGCATTCACTGTGCAGGAGGTCTGATTTCTTTTTGGTTTACAAAAAGAGAAAAGAAAAGAAAGCAAACAAACTTGGCACATCCTGACCTACTTCTTGCTTCAAAAATCGAAAAAGTATGCTTGTCCTGTTAGTCTTGTTTTGAAGTACAGACTGTCACGATTTGTGACCTTTTGGTGAAAGAAAAATAGTGCGAAGGATGTCTCTGTTCTCAGGCGTTCCTCGCTAATTTGTTTGAAACAGCAGAGAGAACAGAGGACAGGTGATTCTGGCTTGCACAGTAACACGCCACATAAGTGTTAAATCGATATATGTGCCTAAATGATGAGCAGGACCATCTCTACATCAGTGCATGACGCTGGCTAAAGACAGGGCGCATTTAGCCGTTATTAGCTGTTATCGGACAGCCGCGGGCAAGAAAACGTGTCCCTCTCCGTCTCTTTTTCTGTCTGTACTCCATTTCTAATCTTTTCCTCCGTGTCAGCATGAGCCGGCTCTCTGTATTTATCTCATCGGAGAACTTTGGGAAACAGACAACCGGGTGCTCTTGTGTTGAACCCGCCGCCGATTTGCCACAGCTCTGACAGTTCGCATAGCCCATAATACCACGCCGAGGCTTTTAAATTCCACCTGACCAGCCGAGGTGATGTTATTACGGCCAGCATAAAGAATATTCTGACACATGTATTATTTTTTTCCAGCTCGTTGCCGGAGGTTGGAGCTCAACAGTGAGTCAGTCGGAGATGCTGTCAGCACATTTTATTTATTTATATATATTTTTTCATAGGAAAGCCTTTTTGCAGTCTTGTATACTGGTAGGGATTTGCTTCGCCTCAGTAGAGCAGGTGATATTCAACATTTATACTGCATCAGGGCCTCAAGTGAGTGTCTATGTAGGACTGTGTAGGAACGTGTTTAGGTATTTCTAGATTGATTCATTCATTTATTCATCCCCCAAACCTCTTAATCCTTGTAGGGTCACAGAGAGGCTGGTCCCTATCTCAGCCAACTGTGGCTCCATCTCAGGGTCTACACACACAACCATTCACACTCACACCTAAAGGCAATCCTGAATATTCACTTAGCCTAATGTGTATGTCTTTGGACTGTGGGAGGATTGGAGTACCCAGAGGAAAAGCGTACAAGCATGGGGAGAACATGCAAACTCCAGAAAGGTGGGGAGAGAGAGAGAGAGAGAGAGAGAGAGAGAGAGAGAGAGAGAGAGAGAGAGAGAGAGAGAGAAAAAAAAAGGGGAGGGGAAGAGCGAGAGAGAGAAAGAGAGAAAGAGCGCGCGCGAGAGAGAAAGAGAGAGAAGA
>JBCNYH010000016.1:19351495-19366881 GCA_039654325.1 Tandanus tandanus | reverse complement strand
ACCCAAATGAGGATGGGTTTCCCTTTTGAGCCTGGTTCCTCTCAAGGTTTCTTCCTTGTGTCAACTGAGGAAGTTTTTCCTTGCCACTCTCGCCACAGGCTTGCTCATTAGGGATGTGTAGGGGGTTGTAGAAAAATGTATAATTCCTCCTTAAATTAATTTTACTATGTAAAGCTGGTTTGTGACAATGTGAATTGTAAAAAGCGCTATACAAATAAAACTGAATTGAATTGAATTGAACCTGCATAGGGACAACGTAACGTCATACACTTGATCTAAATGTGTATGATATTTTGGTGGTTTTTCTCCATTTTTTTAAACATGCATACAAATTATTCGAGATTCACCCGGGAAATACGGACTTGTGCTGCAGTCGACCACCAAGCCCCGTTTGTTTCAGCAACCAGAGTGCGCAGTGCACACACTCCGTTTGACTAGACAACTACATGCAGGTCAAGCACTCTCACCAAGGCTTGCTCTCAGTCTCACTGTTATTCGGATCACCTCGCCTATTTCCATGACGTGAAATAAGACTTGGACATCACGGCCGCCATTTTGTCATATGTAGACAATAATGTAGTGTTTGCAGTTACCGCACTCCAGTCATCACAGTGCATCAAACGAAAGAGAGCAAAAGTAGATCCCTCTGAAATATGTTTATAATTAATTACATAACTTAATATTGCGTCACAAATACATAAGTAAAAGTTAATTGCTATTAAAATATGGTGTATGTACCTCGATTTTTTTTAATTTTCATCGCACAAGCAACATCTTCACTCTGCCTTCTTGTGTCAGCGACACTATTTTGACCATGTAGTCACATGATCAAAGAAGTAGTTCCCAAATATGGCGTACATTATGTCTGAGTCTATCTTCTAACGGATATGGGTGAGGAGTTCCGAGTGTCTCACTGTCTGCGGTCAAGCGGGAAAGAGAAGTAAACCAATGTTTAGATAGATCTATGAGAATTACTGGATTATCAGAGAACCCCGTGATAACAGTATCAACGGTAAGTGGCCAGATTATTTTGCACTCATACATATTATATACAAACGTAGAAAGGCCCTGTTTCTATGAAATTCTTAAGTCATTTTAAACGCATGGCTGGCCTTAACAGCATGAGTAACGTGTAGCAAACTTAACGTTCTGTGTTAAATATTACATAATAATAATTGCATAGTTTTTGTGTGATTGCAGGAGCAATGATGAAAAACCCGGTGGGCACAGCAACAGAGGCCGAGGTTGAAAAACACATGCGTGAATGGCTGCGTCTTGCCAAAGACCGAAATGGTGGGAGGAGGGGGAGGCAAGACCAGCAAACTGATTGATAAACATTTGTAGAATATAGACTTAATTTAGCACCCTAAAATTTTAGCGGTTGTGCAAAAAATGGGTAATTAGCACCGTGATAAAGTAAAGTAAAAGTACTTAAGTGATTTAAAGTTTTATAATATTAATTATACATTGTTTACTTGAGAGGTTCAGGTATTTAAGTGAATAGAATTACATGTATAATATACATTGTTTACTTTGGATGTATGAGAAACAAATAGTTCATTATATTAAAAGTGACATGCTGCCTTATTTTGAGGACAGAAAAATTCATGCTTTACCTCAAGGAGCAAATTTATGTTTTTGATATACACCGATTGTTTTCCCTGTTCCATTGTCTGGATTTTGGGTACAGTGGAAATATTATCTTTTAAAGTACGTATAGGTCTAATGGTGGAATCAAGTGTAGTTGCAGTATTTGTCCCAAACAAGATATGACTGTCCTTGTATGCTGCAATGGAAGTTATGAAAGAGCAAATGATAGCCCAGGTTTTCCCTAAATTTGAAGCAGATTGGGTGGCTAAATTTTAAGAGAGGATTAACATTGGGTGAAGAGAGTATCTCTCTCTATCTCTCTTTCTCTCTCTCTCACACACACACACACACACACACACACACACACACACACACACACACACACACATGCTCCCACATGCCAGCCAACACTAAAGAAAGTCCCTGTACAGTCCTGAGGAATGTTTTCGCTTCTTGCTAACCTTGCTATTTCCTGTTTCTTCCTAGTTCCCTCACTTTCCTTTGAGTTCCTTTAAAAAAAACAAAAAGGTCTGGAAAGCATGAAGCTCTTCACAGCCCTGAGCTCGGCCTACGGGAGTGTCAGCATCCACAGAAATCTCCTCACGTGTTCGAGCAATATTTTGGCTGAGAAGAAGCTGAAGCAGGATTTACATACCCCATCATGCACGAGGCTTGGTGTGGCGTTCTAAACCAAAACAGCGTGTTTCCAGTAGAGTCACGCTTGTTCCCATGTGTTTAGAGAGGCGCAGGCATCAAAGGCACATGCCACGGTCTTTAGAAGATTCTGCGGTAAAATGTGACAGGACAAAATATTTTGCGACAGCTTTATCACGAAAGGCGACGGCGATGGGGAGTCAGGATTTCACGTGTGAATCTAAATCCGAGTCAGATGACGAGTTTGTCAGCAAGGCTGTCAGAGTTTTTTTTTTTGCTGTCAGCTGTCAGCTGATTTTTGATCGAATTAACAAACATGTAGTTTTAAGGCAAGGACACAGGAGGGAGGAGGGTTCGGTGGGAGCGCTGTCCTCCGTCGGCCTTCTCTGCAGGTGTCCACCTCCTCCGCTTCATCGGGCAGATAACGGCTCTCTGCAGGCGCTCTCACTTATCACACGAGTGATAATGGAGTGGCTCGGCTGGAGCCGTGCACGGCCTCTGTGATCTAAGGAATAACAGTCCAGCTTTCAGGAAATTGAATTATACCTGTTAGCCCGAGTTAAAAGAATTACTGTAGGGTGCTAACCATCTTCTGTAATGGACCTTCACGCTGTATTAGCGAGTGTTTATTGGAGAAATCCTACAGCTTGGGCTTGAGTAAAGCTAGTGTCTCAGGGAGCTGCAAATGCTGATGAACGTAGCAGATTTTGTATTTCGTCAGGGTTCATAAAAGGTCGCTATACAGTTCACTAACAGTTTTTAGGGTCCCAAAGTTGTAAGTGTTTGTAAACGGTTGTAACACAGGTAACACCCTAAATTATTTTTGTTTGCCAAGTAGTGAATGCAATGCTGGGATGGGTTTGATCCCCTTTTATAGGGTTGGGTCCATCAAGTTTTCTTCTTTTTCTCCCTCTTCGTTCCCTCTCTTTCTCAAAGGGCAGCAAGAACAGTATATCATACTTATTATCTGTCTATACATACTGTATATATATACACAGTATGTATAGACAGATAAGAAGTATAATATGCTGTTCTTAAAATTAACTGTATATATATCTGTCTATCTACCTATCTATTTCTCTCTCTCTCTCTCTGAAAATATTCATTTTTGCTATTACTCAAGTTATGAGAGTTGTGAACAATTGTTCGCTCACCTTTTTAGAACTCCCAATTCCAAAATAGTAGGGGTGCTGTGTAAAATATAAATATAAACAGAATGCAATGATTTGCAAATCTCATAAACTGGTATTTTATTCCCAATAAACATGGAATATGAGAAGTTTTATGATTTCAATAAAAAAAAAAAAAGAAAAAAAAAAAGAGTATTAGCTCATTTTGAATGTGATGCCAGAAACACATCTCAAAAAAATTGGGACGGGGATTTGCAAAGGAAGGGAAAAGTAAGTGGTGCTAAAAAGAAACAGCTGGAGGATCATTTTGGGTATAAAAATAAAATGGAAAATAAAAAATCTGTGCACTGCAACACTGCACTAAAAACAGTGCATGTCTGCACAAAATCACTGCATGGGCTCAGGAACACTTCCGGAAATCATAGTCTGCGAACAGAGTTCGGCGTTTCCAGTTAAAGTTAATTATTCAACCATTCATTCATTCATTTTCTAAGCCAATTATTCCTAATTAGGGTCGCGGGGAGGCTGGCGCCCATCTCAGCCGACTCTGGGCGAGGGCAGGGTACACACTGAACAGCTCGCCAAGCCATCGCAGGACCAACACACAACCATTAACACTCACAATCACACCTAGGAGTGATTTGGAACAGCCAGTCAATCTAATGCATGTTTTTGAACTGTGGGAGGAAACCGAAGTACCCAGAGGAAACCCACGCAAGTACGGGGAGAACATGCGAACTCCACACAAATGCCAGGACTTGGCGGACGTGCTAACCACTGCGCCACTGTGCCGCCAACCTTAATATTCATTTATTAAATACAAAAACATATCTCTTTGTCTTGTTTTGTTTATATTTTTCGCTCAGACCTCCTCGCTGTTTCCGTGAAGCGCGCACGGTATATTTGCGGATCTTGTTTTATTTTTGTCAGAAAGATCCGGAGCCTATTCACTGCTCGCCCATCTCCGGGCCTCCCGGACAAAAAGTTTCACACTGAGAGGTTATTAAAACCATCTCAAAAAAAAAAATGTAAAAAAATTAAAAAAAAGGTTTATTTAAGAGTTACGGCCTACAGGCATGTTTTTGGAAGGTGGGAGGAAACCGGAGAACCTGGAGAGGAAACGCTCTTCATATTATTAATGAATATTGTTGCCGTTATTGTTGTTTGCTGTGCTGCTGTAGAACTCCATCCTTATGTTATCTGTGTGGTGAAAATTTATTAAGCAGGACCTAAAGGCATAAAAAAAAAAAAAATAGAGAGGGAGAGGTCTTTCCTGTCTGTGGCTCTTTATGTTGTGTGTGTGTGTGTGTGTGTGTGTGTGTGTGTGTGTGTGTGTGTATACATGTGAAATGGTGTTTATTTAGCCCTAGAGTCCCTCAGGTGCTTTATTACTATTCATTCTTATCCTGTATTGTACCGTAAGTTCCAAGTGATGCTTCTGTTTCATTAGGAACATCATTTCATGCTCGTAAAACTTGTCAAACGCCAGCCTCTGATGTGCGTCAATGTGTGTGAGTGTGTGTGTGTGAGTGTGTGTCAGCGTGTGCTTTGCGTGCTGCGTGCTTTTTGGCTCTGAGCTCCAACTAATTAAAAGGGTGCTCGAGGCAAAATCACTATTAACAGCCTTTCAAAAAGGCTTGGCATGTGTCTAAAAGGGGGCTTTAAAGAAAAGAACTACTTCTCGACATTCTTAACAAAAATCGTTTTAATCAAAATAAAATTAAATAAAATTAAAAAAAAAAGTTTGGGTTTTTTTGGCACACTTTTCCTGCTCATATTTTTAAAAGCAGATGAGAAGCAGCTCTCGTTTTCGTGTTTTGATGGGCCCGGGCTCGTCTTTGTAGTACCGATCTGCCCGAAACAGCTCACGTTATCAAAAGGCCAGGCCGCAGTATTTCAGCCTGCAGTATCTCGGGTAAACACGGTGCTTAATGAGCTGCGCTTGCTCTCGTGCGGCATCACTCCGACGCAGCTATTTGAGAAGCGTCAGTATTTATGGAGGAGGCATTAAAACATAAAGGAGAGCGCCCAGCCTTTGAAGTGTTTTTTTCCCCCTTTTTCTTTCCCTTTCCTTTTTATCAGTGTAATGTTTGAGAGCAAGAATAGCTCCGGGAGTTCGGCGGTATCCCGTCATGTGAGCGTGATCCAGTCGTATGCTTTTTGCTTGTGGTCGGGGTGGAGTGTTTGCACAGGTGGAAGCCGAGCAATGCGTTGTGAAAAAGAAAGATTGCCACTATTCCTCCATTTTTCAGCCCATTCCTGTCGGAGCGACGTTCTCCTGGATCACTCGTCTGGGTGTGGGAAGCTCTCGGGCTGCTCCTGCAGCTCTCCTTTTGTCTTCCCTTTTACAGGTGGGATTACTCAGCGATTCACCAACAGGATTACAGCTGTCCAAGCTAACCAGCCTGCGCCGCTTGCAACGTCAGCTCTGAAAGACGCGATTTTGCCACCACAATGCTTCTGAACATCCCCAGTGTGTGTATTTGTTCAACTGACATGTTGTTTCAGAGCCCTGAAATTGCAGAGCTCAACAAAAACAAACCTTTTATTTTTCATTTTCGTATTCCTAAGTGCTGCTCGGGTCCATTAGTCTTGGGTTGCTGGTGATGGGCTTCTGGGTCATCGCTTTAGGTCAGGTTGAGAGAGGAGTAAGGAATGTAAAAAGCCTGTTGTTGTTTTTTTAAAGAAAGAAGCCTTACAGCTTAAAAATGAGGACGGTCGAAGTCCAACATGTCTTTGTGCAGTCTTGCTCTGACAGGCAAAGACAGAAGTGAAAAAATGGTTGAAAACACAAACATTCACCGGAGACACAAAAGGACGGAGATATAAAGTGAATAAGATGATTACAGAGGGAGCCAGGACGCACAAAAGAAGTAAATCAGGAAAAGAAAGGTTGCGTGTGATCGCCGTCGGCTCAGATAGTTTTTTCCCCCTTTAAATAATACACTTAATAAACAGGTGCTTGTTACTGCGCTGGAGCTCCAGTTAGCCAGGATTATTGTGTGTTCCTGCCAAGCACTGGGTTTGTTTATGAGGCCAGGTTGGCATGCTAGGACTTTTCCCTGTGGTCCAACCACTGGTGGTCTGCAGGAGGACTGTATATAGGGTGCTATCATGAGCTGGAGTGACTCACTGGTTTAGTATTTCGCAGCAGCAGGTCTGAAATGCTGAGCAATAACAAAGCTGAGCCAGTCAGAGCACCGTGACTCCATCCAGCCAGGCATGAGAACAGCACACACACTCCCTCAGTCCAGCACACACTCACACTCCCTCCGTCCAGCACACACACTCACACTCCCTCAGTCCAGCACACACACTCACACTCCCTCAGTCCAGCACACACACTCCCTCAGTCCAGCACACACACACACTCCCTCAGTCCAGCACACACACTCACACTCCCTCAGTCCAGCACACACACTCCCTCCGTCCAGCACACACACTCCCTCAGTAAAGCGTACACACTCCCTCAGTCCAGCACACACACTCTCTCCATCCAGCACACACACTCCCTCAGTAAAGCCATCTAGCACACCTACTTCCTTCGTCCAGCACACCTTCCCTCAGTCCAACACACACACTCCCTCAGTCCAACACACACACTCCCTCAGTCCAGCACACACACTCCCTCAGTCCAACACACACACTCCCTCAGTCCAGGAAACACACTCCCTCAGTCCAGCACATACACTCCCTCAGTAAAGCCGTTTAGCACACCTACTTCCAGCACATACTCCCTCAGTCCAGCACACACTCCCTCAGTCCAGCACACACTACCTCAGTCCAGCACACACACACACACACACTCCCTCAGTCCAGCACACACTTACCCTCAGTCCAGCACACACACTCCCTCGGTTCATCGCACACACTCCCTCAGTCCCCACTCCATAAGTCACGTACGAAGGCAGTTGGTGGTGAATGATCTCAAGAGCTTCAGGTTTCACTGCTCAAGTAGTCACGCTGAGATCCATCTCAATTCCAACTTTAGTCTGACGTCTTTAAAGTGACGTTGTCTTGGAACAAGGTGTGTGTGTGTGTGTGTGTGTGTGTGTGTGTGTGTGTGTGTGAAGGGGGTAGGGGGTAGAGCCAGTCTCATCCAATACTTGGCAAAGGCAGGGTATACTCTGTACAGCTCGCCAGACCATCACAGGGCCAACACACACAACCATTCACACTCACACCTAGGGGCAATTTGGAGCAACCATTTAGCCTAATATGCATGTCTTTGGACTGTGGGAGGAAACCAGAGTACCCAGAGAAAACCCACACAAGCAACACAGAAATGCCCTCACCAAGCCCGGAACTTGAACCCAGGACCTTCTTCTTGTGAGGTAGACGTGCTAACACTACTCCACCCGAAATGAACATCCTGTGTTATAAAATTCAACAGAGAACCTTTAACAACCCTCTTCCCTCAAAATGATTAACCTAAGAATTCCTCGAGTTCTCACTGGAACTATTTTCCCCCTACACGGTCATGTGAACCATCTTTTTCATTTGGATCTCTTTCTGCTTTTTGGGAGTTCCAGTTTGTGGAAAATTAGCAATTAACAATGCTTCATCAAGTATCTTGGCACCAGCAGCAGATCTGAATACGGTCCTCAAGAACAAACCTGCAGAGATGAGTTGGGAGAACCCAGGGACTTTGTGTGCCAGGAGACGAGGAGACTTGCATGCTTCTCAATCCTTGATCCCATTCTGAGATTCAAAGCCTGAGCATCGGTGCAAACAATCACAGGCATCAGTTGTCGGTATTATCACCCAGAGATAAAGGAGCCACATTCCAAAGCCGTGAGCCGTGTTTGGTCTAACTGATGTATCAGTAAAAAAACAAACAATCCTACTGTGTACAGCTAAATTGGAGCCAAGGGGAGGAGAGGAGTGACACTACTAAATCACATGATACCATGAGATCAACCTTGCAATGACCTACCGAGCAATGTCTTCTGATTGGCCAATGCTGTTATCTCAGTTTCTTCTGAAACAGGAAGTAGCAGTGGAAGCATTCATGGCATTCCAAAGTGCAGCTAACAAATAGCATGAAAAGAAAAGTGCCTGGTAAGAACTATATGCTACCAGCTTTCCATCATGTACATGATGTTCTACTAGATGATGGAATGTATCCGGTTTTTCCACAAGCTGTTGGCCTTAAAAGGTCCAAATGGTCCTAGAGAGTTGGGACACCTTAAAAGTATTTGTTCATATCTTTTCTGAAAGATAACATGCAAAATAGTTTCACTATCTGTGACAAGAGGAAATAAATGAGAAATGTCAAGGGTTGTAACCAAAACCACATGGTAAATGGATGGGTTTCGCCAAAGGTTCTTGCCTTCCACGGTTGGGTTTAGGCTAGAAAGAAACTCTCTTGCCGAACTCATTTCTTAGGGTTTCTTAGAGACACAGTACAAAGAACGTTAACATGCTACATGGAACAAATTAATCTAAATTAATTCCAATGGTCGGCAGGATGGCGTAGTGGTTAGTACGTCCACCTCACTACAAGAAGGTCCTGAGTTCAAGTCCCAGGCTTGGTGAGGGCGTTTTCAAGTGGAGTTTTTATGTTCTTCATGGGCTTGCATGGGTTTCCTCTGGGTCCTCTGGTTTCTTCCTACAGTCCAAAGGCATGCACATTGGGATAATTGGTTGTTCCAAATTGCCCCTACGTTGGAGTGGGAGTGTGAATGGTTGTGTGTGTGTGTTGGCCCTGTGAAAGAATGGTGAGCTGTTCAGTATGTACCCCACTGTTGCCCAGACTTGGCTAAGATAGTCTCCAGCCAACCAGTGACCCATATAAAGGATTAAGCACCTCATCACTAGCCAGTACGCTCTCTCATTCTCACTGATTTGCCGAACTTCTTAATCATACTTGGATCACGGGAGACTGGTGCCTATGTCAACCGACACTGGTCAATTTGGGTACACAGCTCACCCAGACCATCACAGGGCAACTCGCACACAAACATACATACCCACACTCACACCTATGAGCTATTCAGAACAGTCAGTTAGCCTAATGTGCATGTCTTTCGACTGTTGGAGGAAACCGGAGTACCCAGTTGCACGGGGAGAACATGCAAACTCCTCATAGAAACACCCGAGCCTGGGACTCGAACCCAGCACCTTCTTGCTGTGAGACGGTCATGCTAACCGCTACACCACCATGCTACCACTAGCCAATATAAAGAACCTTTAAAGGCAAGTGTATATTTTTAAGCTTAATGACTATCGGTTGTCACGTTGAGTCTATAAATTCGGGTGGAAGTTACGCTTTAAAAACCACTCCTTTTAACTTTATAGCAAAGCAGGTGGCGGGGTCACCAGTTTTGTTGCCTGTAGAACCACAGATCCTTTAAAATCCGTGTTTAGTCACAGTTTATACTGAGCAGATTTCCAGCAGCTGTGGTGTAGCTCGACTGAAAGGTTCCAGCATGGGGCAACCAGAACACACTCTTTCTCTCTCTATCACAAACACACTCACACACCCTCTTCCTCTCTTAGCCCGCTTGCCCGGCAGATGTTTGATAGCCGTGCCACTTCCTCCATCATTATCGTTTATCTGAACGACGTGCTGTCAGGATTTTTTTAAGCTCGCTCTGGGACACCAGTGTGAAAGTTCTGAGATTGCTTGGCCTTCAAAGCTCTGTAGTCTGGGGGCCTCGTGTCCATAAATCCTCCCCAGAAATCACGAGCTCATATCAAGATGTCTGAAACAAAGACGGCTGGCTGGGACAGACATGCTGGGTAGCTTTTAAGTGATATCTGGTAGTCCATATGTCTGTGCCCATATGGAAGCCCCTCCGTTTCTCGCCTTCATTCCAGGTTTAAATTAAAAGTGATAGTAAGCAAGTCTTCTGTGTGTCTCTGTTTACGCTTCATTTCCAAAGAAAGGGTGCAAAAGACAAAACCAGCACATAAATCTGTCCCTTTATGTATTCCGATCATCGCTGGTTTGTAATCCACATTGACTACTATACGCTATCTCTTTTTCTGTAAAGCATTACGGCGGCGAACTGAGATAAAAGACCACGGAAAGCCTTTTCAGAAATGAATAACCCATGTGAGACTGACAGAGAAGATAAATCTGACAGCAGTTTCAGCTGTCCTCAGTGAGCATGCTGTCCCGTGTAAGGCTCCGAGTCCTACAAGGTCTCGAAGCAGTGAATTTGTAAAAATACTGAAGATGTTCATCACCAACATTATTACCATGAAGAAACCTGATATGGAGTAGCTTGGTGGCGTCCGCCGCACAGCAAGAAGGTCCTGGGTTTGAGTCTCCGGCTGAGCGAAGGCGTTTCTATGTGGAGTTCCCTCTGTGCATGTGTGGGTTTCCACTGGGTACTCCGGTTTCCTCCTACAGTCCAAAGACACTAACATTAGGCTAACTGGCTGTTCCAAATTGACCCTAGTTGTGAGAGTGAGTGTGAATGGCTGTGTGTGTGTTGCCTTGCGATGGACTGATGAGCTGTTCACGGTGTACCCCGCCTTCGCCCAGAGTCGGCTGGGATGGGCTTTAGCCAAATTTGTTGAACCACTTAATCCTACAAGGGTCGCAGGGAGGCTGGAGCCTATCTCAGCCAACTGTGGACGAAGGTCAGGGACACCATGAACAACAGCTTACCAGACCATCGCAGGGCCAACACGCACAACCATTTACACTCACACTCAAACCTATGGGCAATCCAGAATATCCAGTTAGACTAATGTGAGACTAAGAGGGGGTTAGAGCATCTGTGCTGCATACGTCCCAGACACCATGTCTGTGATGCAAACGTGGCATCCTTCTACATTTCTCCCACCGCAGAAATCTCCAGTAACATCCTGTAGAGCATACAGATGCCTTCATGGTTGCAATGGTATAACCTGATCTGTTGCTTGACCCATGGTTAATTTCAACATGACCAAATGTTCCATGAGTGGAAGCCACACCCTCCTGGAAAGCAAGATAGCTGCCCGGTTCTCATGTATTGCAATGGACATGCACAGAATGGTTCAATCTGATTGATCAGGTGTTAATTCACTGTCTATTACAGGTTTCATCCTTTTAATGCACTCATTCTCATAAAGTTCTGTAATACCTTCATACACTTGGGATTTTCATAAAGATTCCAGGGGCTACAAGTAAAACATTCAGACATGTTAAATACTTATTAAGTGTATTATCTTTTAAAGATATTTAAAAGAATGAATAAAGAGGTGAGAGGGTGGGACACATGATGAGTGGTGGTCTGTGATTGATCAGATGGGATCATGATGAACAGTGATTGGTCAGGTATGATCATGGTGATCAGTAATTGGTCTGATGGGATCATGATGATTAGTGATTGGTTGGGTGGGATCATGATGATCAGTGATTTGTCAGGTGGGATCATGGTGAACATGATGATCAGATGAGATAATGGAGTTCAGTGATTGGTCGGATGGGATCATAGTGGTCAGTGATTAGTCGGAAGGGATCATGGTGATTTATCATTCATTTTCTGAACACATAATTAATCCTAATTATGGTCGCGGGGAGGCTTATCTCAGCCGACTCTAGGCGAGGGCGGAATCATTAAAAAAAATTCCAGGATGCAGAATTTAATCTGGATCATCTTCAAACTCGAACAGAAGCTTCTTTGTCCAAAGCCCCGCCTCCTGTAGAAATGTCATAAAAATCCACAAATAATTTTTTGCGTAATCCTGATAATAAACAAACACACAAACATAACCAAAAATACAACCTTTCTGGTGGAGGTAATGAGATTAGAGCTACATTATGGGCCAAATCCTCCTGTTAGCATCTGTTCAGCTACAAATTGCTTAATACTGCCATGTTGGCTCAACAGTAGCTTCCTTTTTAGTTTTTTCTGCATCTGTTTCTGCTGTTTTGAGTGACACTGTTGTTTTGCTGTTGTTGCTTTTTTTTAATGTATTTTTATTTTTTCCAATTTTAGAAGGACAAAGTATGTTTCAATAAGGACGTCTTTATAAAACAAAATCAAGAATGTGCTGTTTAATTCCGGCACCAAAGCAGCCCTCACTGTTTCTCTGGCATGGCCCACATGGCATGTTCCTGGAAGGTTTCCAGTGGGTTCAGGTGAAAACGCTTCACTCCAGTAAGAAAATTCCGAAGCGGCAGAAGGAAAATGAAAATAATTTGGGAAATTTGACAGGTTTTTTTTTTTTTCGTTCCAATTTCCATCATCTTTGGTTGCCAGGGAAGGTTCTCAAGCAGGCAACAGGATGTGACTGTGCCAGGCATGAATGAGAGTGAATTCAGCTCAAGTGGGCCAAAGGAAATGGAAAGCTGGTCCTCATGGGAGTCTCCTAAAGCAGGCAGAGAGAAGAGGAATGAAAAGGGCCTTGTGCACACCGAGGCCATGAAAAGCAGACTGAACCATGCGCTGAAATGTTCTGACTCGAGGAGCGCTGATTAATTCTCGGAATTTTCTGCTAAATGTGGGGTTTTTAAGGCTTACACCTCAGATATGCTTGTTTTTAGAGTTGTGCGAAGACAAGATCTCCTCTGTAGCCTGGATTTGAACCTTTTGTTTAATTTTGTATATCAGTGAGGTCTTTTACCTCGCCAGCTTCCATGCTCTCGTTGCATGCTTAAATCACCTTAAAATATATATATATATATATCAACAAATGAGCAATCTTGCCTGATCCGAATTAAACGGAGTGCGCGGAGATTATTCAGAAGGCCGGGTCTTTGTAGATGTTTTCCTAACCTGCCCCAGACCTTCCATTTGCAGGCAAACAAAAATCATGTAAAGTATAACAAAGCCCTCTTGGCCTATTAAGGTGCATTCGTTCTGACATTCGTTTATGGTTCGAGGGCTGGTTTGGGCTGAAATACAAATACCACTAACAAGGCAAGGGAGCCAGCAGTTTGCATGGTTATTATAGGTGCTGCTTTTCGTGACTCGCAGGTTTCCATTCACTGATGGGTCCTATGTTTAGAGTTTAAACCTCACAGTTGTCATGAATCCATCGCTGGAGCCTCAGCAAGACCCTGAGGCTTGACCTGAACTTGCTTGACCTCATACGAACCATCTCTGCTTCAGAGATACATAACTTTTAACAGTTTATTATTATATTTTGCTTAACTTGCCCCAATTTTTTTTGCCCTAGGACCTCCGTGGGTGAGTAATGTGGTGGAGGAGAAGCAAATCGCACAGTTGGGGCGTAATATCCGCCTGCCGTGCCCTGTCGAAGGGAACCCTCCACCCCTGTTGCTCTGGACGAAGGATGGGCGAAACATCAACGCTGGATGGAGCCGTTACCGCATTCTGCCTCACGGTCTTAAGATCAAGAACATCGAGCCCAAGGACGCTGGAGTCTATGTGTGCCAGGCAGCCAATGGCTTCGGAAGTGTGTCCCTCAACTTCACCCTCACTGTCATCGGTAAGGGAATGCAAAATGAATATATTATTCAGACAGTATGTTCATTCATTCATTCATTTTCGAAGCCACTTAATCCTAATTAGGGTTGCGGGGAGTCTAATTGGCTGTTCCAAATTGCACCCATCTCAGCCGACTCTGGCTCGCCAGGCCATCGCAGTGCCAATACTCACACACAACCATTCACACTCACTCTCACACCTAGGGGCCATTCGGAACAGTCAGTTAGCCTACTGTGCATGTTTTTGGACTGCGGGAGGAAACCAAAGTACCTGGAGAAAACACGGAAATGCCCGAGCCTGGGAATCGAGCCCAGGCCTTCTTGCTGTGAGGCGCACATGCTAAACACTGTGCCACCCAAACACTAAACATGGTATCTGTAAAGTAATGTCAATAAAAGGGTGGCACGGTGGCGTAGTGGTTAGCACGTCCGCTTCACAGCAAGAATGTGCTGAGTTCGAGTCCCAGGCTCAGTGAGGGTGTTTCTATGTGGACTTTGCATGCTCTCCTAATGCCTGTGTGGGTTTCATCCGGGTACTCCAGTTTCCTCCTACAGTCCAAACACATGCACATTAAGCATTTCGGAATAGCCACTTAGCCTAATGTGCATGTTGCTGGACTGTAGGAGGAAACTGGAGACCTCAGAGGAATCCCATGCAAACTCCACACAGAATAGCTCGGGACTCGAACCCAAGACCTTCTTGCTATATGTATATATCGAATAGAACTTAGGCAGTTAAGAAAAATCAGCAGTTGAGCCCAATTACGGACTTTCCAGCATTTCTAGAACAAAGTCTTACCTTGGTTAGGCCCCGCCCACTTCAGATTTACCTCCTATTACTTATACAGATATTTGGACCACAGAGCAGCTAGAAATACAAAGCACGTCATTGTGTTGGCGTAGTGCGTGCATGTAATTGTATGATGTTTGCTCTCCTAGTATAATAAAATGTCCTTGTTTTCTGCTCGTCGCCTGCAGCCGTTATTCAAACTTAATCAAAACCTGCTCCGTGTTCAAAATAAAGTTTCTGTCTTAGCATGATTGAGGGTACTATAGCATCCGATCCTGCAGCTGCCACACAGGAGCCCTCAGTCACTGTGTGCGCGTGTGTGTAGCTCACAAAAGAGCGATTGTGGCACAGGAAGTTATCGTGTTTAATAGCACAGCACTCAAAGTGTGTTATGAGTTCATGTATGCAACATTAAACGTTGAAGGGAAAGAGCCAGCTGCGGTTCTAAGACCTGCTGTGTTGCTCTGACGCAATGCTTTATTTCGAAGACTGTAGAACAAAGAAGGACTTCTTTACCTTGCTCTTTCCGACCTGTGATACCTGCAGATGGTTACGAGGTGTGTAAACTTATGAGCTGCTCAGAATTTTATACAGACAAACTCTGACAGGCTGAGAAATAATGGCACGTCTGTTTGGAGAAGGAAAAAAGATTGAGAGAAGGGTGTTACGTGTGTCATTATTTGATGGTTGTGTTGTGTGTGTGTGTGTATGTGTGTGTGTGTGTGTGTGTGTGTGTGTGTGTGTGTGTGTGTGTGTGTATGTTTTTATAAGAGTTTATATCGTATATTCTTTTTATGTGTGTGTGTGTGTGTGTGTGTGTGTGTGTGTGTGT
>JBCNYH010000016.1:19337525-19348276 GCA_039654325.1 Tandanus tandanus | reverse complement strand
AGGGAACTTGGTGGAATCGTGATGATCTTGAGGGAACTTGTTGGAATCGTGATGATCTTGAGGGAACTTGTTGGAATTGTGATGATCTTAAGGGAATTTGGTGGAATCGTGATCTTGAGCGAACTTGGTGGAATCGTGATGATCTTGAGGGAACTTGGTGGAATCGTGATGATCTTTGCTTTTTGATTGTCAAAAATGTTTGACAATGTTTGTGATTATTATAATGTATTACGATTTGGCACCAAGCTTAACAGACCTTAACAGAGCGTAACAAATCTTGATGCACCATCATAGTGGATCTTGATGAACTTGGAACTTTTTATACCCCAATGCTGCTCCAAGCATACTCATAAAAGCTTCACACTTTTTTAAATCGGACATCGTGGCCCCGGTGTAAACATAGGTTTACCGACAACTCCCAGACAGGTCGGGGAAAATATGAAAACCGTCTCAAGTCCATAGCCAAGGTTTACAGCTTGGTAACTGTAAATGCCATACAGGACAATGTTCTTTTATCCATTATAAATTGCTATAGTTATCAATCTGGTGTGGTATAAGAGGAATAGAACACTTTGACTCATATTGTTATAAAAAAGTAATTATTTTTAGCTTGGTTATCCAGATGTGGAGTGTTGAGGGTTAAGAGCCTTGCTCAAGGACCCATTAGTAGCAGCTTTGGTGGTACTGGGTCTTGAACCCCTGACCTAAGCAGTGACCCAAAGCCTTAACCACTGAGCCACCACTGTCCAGCACCATGGCTGATGTCCAAATAAAGAATGTTGCTAAGCCAAGAATGTTTATCATAGTTGGTACGGAGTCAAGAGGGAAGGTCTGACCTCTAAAAGCTTGTTAACCTTCTTGCCATCCATTTTCGACTTCCTCTGGAGCTCAGGGATGAATCAGTCAACAGGTCATCAAATCTGTATTGTCCAAGAGTGTCCAGACCTTCTTCCAATCTCCTAGACCTCGAATTCCTTTCTATTTTCAAAGCTGTTAGCAGTTCTTTGGTGCGTTTTTTCAACAAGGCTGTGGTTTTGGGCAGTCTGGATTCAAGCCTTAAAGCTGTGGGTCATCTTAAACCTTCCAAACCAACACAACAGGCTAACAGGACATTTTTTGATTACTCAGCATTGCGGCGTGGTGGCGTAAGTGGTTAGCATGTCCACCTCATAGCAAGAAGGTCCTGGGTTCAAGTCTCGGGCTTGAGTGTTTCTGTGTCTAGATTCCATGTTCTCCCCGTGCTTGCATGGGTTTCCTCCAGATACTTTGGTTTGTGTGAGTGTGAATAGTGTGTGCTTCCCTGCAATGGATTGGCAAACAGTTCAGTGTGTTCACCACCTTCGCCAAAGAAGGCTGAGATATGCTCCAGCCTCCCCATAGCTCCAGTAAGATAAAGAGTTCCTCACAGATAGTGACCTCAAGCAAGTGTCTCTATGGGATTCCTCTGGGTTTTCAAGTTCTTCCCAGTAAACATACCAGTATGTACAGTATTGGCTGGTTTTCAAATTCAGGACAATAGGAATGTTTTGGTGAAGCCACTTATTGAAGCTCAAGGATTCATGATCTAAAACTTGTGCGTGCTCTTAGGCTTCATTCTCCTGACAGAGGCAAGCGATATTTGGGAAGTAATATTTCCGCTCTCCGTACCATCGCTGTAAATTGCCATTAGATGCGTAACTGAATGATTGGGCTCAGGGTGTCTTGCAGCTGAATGACGTCCCATCCAGGATGTGTTTCCGTAACAAACCCAGTATTCCTGGCATTACTTCCACAATCCTTACTGACTGACATGAATGAATGAATGAAGTAAGGTTAGATACAGACACGTAGTACAGTACCTCTTCCATCCCTTCATTTATTCACATTCTCCGCTGAGCAAGTGATGACTTCTTGACCCAGATCATCTGCTGGAGTCCTGCAACACATTGATACTGTACTCAGTATGTTAAATCTCCAACACAGCTACTTATATGAGCATTTTTAGAGAAACAGATACCTCTGATTCCCCTCCCACCCCATAGCAGACGTGTGCGCAGGTGGGAGTGTAACATTAGTCCACGTTTATGGGTTAAAAGGTCACCATATGGCTACAAGAATGTACCCAAAGCCTCCCCCCTTCCCCGCCTGCGAAACTGTGTAATGCTTACTTAAAAATATTTCACTGTCACAGTAGCAGAGTACAACTGATGGAAAAATATGCTCATGTAACATTTTACTAAAACTTCCTCAATTCTTCATGACATGGTTTCTGCAAGGCGTTATAAACATTCCCGTGAGTTTGCGGTCCATGAGTGCATCACGTAGTTCCTGCAGATCAAAATTAGCATTGGTCAAGCACCAAACCAATTCAAGCATTGCAAACGTGAAGGCATCCCTGAGATATACACGACCTACCAGAAGGTACTGTAGATTTTCACTGAGGTAAAAATGTGCATGAAACAGCAACTGCCTTGTACACATGAAGGCTGTGCAGACGCTCACGTTTCTCAGGCAAGTGCATATTTTGTCCACCCAAGTCCTCCGGAATGGTACGGAACGGCTGCACAGGTGTGGTTCTCACGTATTAACCGGCGATGTGATCGTATGCCTGTGCAAGCTTTGGGAGTTAAAGAGTGTTCAACCATCTCCACACTGCCCACCTATTATCTATTATGTGCATCTTTAGAGCTTTGTGTGGGTGTGTGTGGTGTGTCAGCACAGTGGGAGAGATTGTGGCTTCCATTGGTTTGGCAGGAGTTTTTATAGAGGTAAAGGTGGAGGGCTTCCAGCAGCCACCTTTTGTTCTTTGTTTGCAGGCCGAGGACTACATGTGTTGCAGTTTAGCCCACGTCCTCTTCACCTAAATGGATAATTGTGTAAGAATTATGCTCCCTGAGGCTGCCGAGGGAGGGACCAGGCCGTGCTAGGGACCACAGGGAAGGTTTTAAGAGCACGGCAGCGCCTGGAGTGTACCACCTAGATATTGTCAGACAGGGGGGTGTTGGTTTTGAGTGACAGGACTCCTAGTGTTGATATTAGTAAAGTGTGTATGCTCATAACCTTTGCCACCTCTACTGTCAAGCTCCACTAATCCAAAAGGCATGTGATGACGTAGCAGCTACGGCTGGCTAACATCAGGACGTAGGTTTATGTTTAGTCTGCAAACATTTTCCGTGACTGCTCGTCACTGGGTTGTGCCCCCAAACCCCCCCTTTCTTCCCTTAACCATGCAGATTGGTGGAGAACGTTAATAAGACATTGTGTACCAACAACCTGTGTTTGATCACGTTTCTAGCGATTTTGACAGGAAGGTAGTTGATGGTCCTGAGGACTCACGAGGGTGACACGCAGCTCTGCCACCGAGGCCTTCGGGAACATGTTTGTTTTTATTCCTCCATCATGTTGAAAGAAGCCGAGGCGAGTTCAAAGCATGCGCTGCATATGGACCCAAATGAATTCATGCTTGTGAGGAGTAGAAGAAAGAGCGCTGCTGAAAAAAAAAAAAAAAAAAAAACGATGGCAGAGATGAAAGGCTGCTCGGTGGAATTGAAACCATTCAGGCCTCACATGAAATTAAGCTGAACTGAGAGAGAGCTACAAAGATGGTTTTTGCAATTGCAAAGAAGCGTGAGGACACACGAGGAAGCGAGACACGGAGCACTTCCTGTCCACGTCACTGTAGCGGCATGAAGTGGAAAACAGCACCGTGATTAAAGACAGAGATTTTTCATGCTTTGATTATCACTAATTTCAGCTATTATTTTCCAGACAGTGATTATTGCATTACTTTTATTATTACTGCATTTGAATCGTCAATTCTGATTGGTCAGGAGGTTTCCTTTTACCCTGAAAATAGTTCTGGCTGTAATTCAAATCACAGGTTTCTCTCAGTGTGCTCTTTCTAATGTAATGCATCACAAACAGTCTCTGGAAAATGTGCCGCATAGTCCGACAAAAACCATGTGACCATTAAAAGAGAGTTTTGTTGAGGGAAGTTGTTTATTTATTATTTTTGGAAGGAGTCTTCAGTGTGGCCCGCTGAAGCCTCCTTTCAAAGTGGCCTGTAGTCAGGGTTTATTTTTCCCTGACATCTTCAAGAAAGATTGACGCGTTTTTGGGAAGAGGGAACGACTGTTTAGAGCTACGCGGCTCTGTGGCGTAGAGGTTAGCACGTGAGCCTCACAGCAAGAAGGTACTGGGTTCAAGTACCGGGCTTGGTGAGGGTGTTTCTATTTGGAGTCTGCATGTTCTCACCATGCTTTATGGGTTTCCTCAGGGTTCTCCGGTTTCCTCCCTCAGTCCAAAGACATGCACATTAGGCTAATAGCTGTTCCAAATTGCTACTAGGTGTGAGTGTGAATCACATTATTATGTGTATGATGGTATATAATGTTTAGTGTATATAATAAACAGGGATGGTGTAATCTGATTGGTTGGCTAGTTTGTGAGATGGATAATGAAATTTCTGACATAGTTTGCAACAGTCAGAAATTCTAAAATTCTGAGATGCAATATGACCATGTTTTATTTTTTTTTGATAATAAATAAATAAATAAATAAATACATTTTAACTTACTGAGGTTCAAAAGATGTCCGATAAAGCATGTGTTTATCAAGTTTTAAAAATGGGAAAAATCATACAAATCTGATTTTAGTTAAACTTTTCCTATGTTCCATTGTATTATATACTAAAATGATTATTCACCTCAGACAAAGTGGATATCAATATGTAGTCCCCTCGATGTTCCATCCTAGGGTCTATTCACCTCAGCTTCTCAAATAATAACCATTTATAAGTTAATTTTAATACAACCAATATAGTAAAATTATCAAAAATAAATAAATAAATAAATAAACAACACATTCTGGTGTTTATCCAAACTTTAGCCACTTAAGAAAGTCACATGATCACATGATGGAGGAGGGGCACTAGAGTAAGCTGTTGGGGTGCCTTTTTCTCATCAGCACAATTCAGTGACATCTTTAGTAATCATGTGACTTAAAAAGTTTGTGTCATGTGCTGATCATGTGACTTCCTTGTGCTTATATTTGTGTATTTCTATAAAATTTTTTTGTAGTCATAAGAGGAATAAAACATGATTATTTGCTTTGTGGTGCATCGTAATAATAATAATAATCTGTTGTTGATTATTTTCCCATGAAAGCACTCCCCAAATTTTTTATTATTTTTTATTTTTTTACTTTAAATGATGTTATACATGTTATTATTTTAAAATAATCAACTCGACAGTAGCTGTAACGCTGCTTCATCACTTCATCCTGCAGTGAGTTATTATCCGTAACAGCGCCCCCTGTCGTGGTTTATTCCTTACATATCTAGTCTACGATATAAGTTATTTTTGTTTTTGTACTTTGAAAGCCAAGGATGTATTTTCATCCGGATCCACCTCTCGGGCGTCTGGAATAGTGAAGGTTTTAATTACACGTGGGAGCACTGGGGAGATGCAAATTACCCACCTTCGTCGCAGCTCCAAAGTCGAAGCTTTGATCCTGGTCATTAGAGGAGGCTGATTTGGGTCCAGACCTTGTTTGGGTCTCAGCAGACCTGTGTGTCCCACTAACACACCAAAAAAAAAAAAGCCCAATTTCCTCTTAGGCCTCCGTGCGCCTGCTGCTGCTAACCGCTAACAGCTCTATAAAAGATACGGGCAGCCTTCTAATTAGCCTTTCTCCTCGGCTTCCTTCTGTCTCGGTCGATCTGCATGCACGTGGAACTCTCTCTAATTTACCTCCTAATCTTAGTTTGATCCATACCAGGACAGACGACACGCTAGCACAGCAGCTGCTCTGGAAAACGCTAGCATATGTCCTAGCATACGGAGAAAGATGACTCCTGTATCTCAGCGCTGGCTCACTTTACCTGACAGCTTAACACTCAATTTTAAGATCATCAACACACTCCGTTCCAACTGGCTGAAAAAAAATACAGCTTTGTTTTATAACCATGATATTTTACAGGTTTTTCGCTCCTTCATCTCTTTCCAGGCGGCGCAGGATTTTTTTTTCTTTTTTTCTGATGAAATTTGGTTTCATTTGTCAAAAAGGAAGAAGTATGAGAATATGTGTGAGAAGAATCTGATTTTCTTTTTTTATAGCTCAGCTGCTGCAGGCAGACGTAGAACAGAGACTCATTTCTTATTAAATGAAAACACAGAACCGTCAAGAGATTCACTGCAGTTTGGTGTATAAGAGTTTATTGAAAAAAAAAAAAAAAGAATATTAATTATTTATTTATTTAATTATTTAATCATTTTATTATTAATTTAGCAGTAGGAATCTCTGTGCAATTATGCAGTTATATATTACACCACATTCAGATGTTTTTTAACCACTAATTAAATCTAAAGCATAATATTAATTAACTTTTATAATAATCCTGACCAACAACTTCAAAAACAGCAAAATAAATAATTAATTAAATAAATATATATATAAATATATAACAGTAATAAAATCAATGTCTTTGAAAATGTGTATTAATAACATGTCCTAAAATAAAATAAAATTAATTTATTCATTTTCTAAGCCGCTTCATCCTAATTAGGGTCGTGGGGTGGCCTGCGCCCATTTCAGCTGACTCTGGGAGAGGGTGGGGTACACCCTGAACAGCTCACCAGGCCATCACCAGGCCAACACACACACAATCATTTACACTCACACTCACACCTAGGGGCAATTTGGAACAGCCAGTTAGCCTACTGTGCATATTTCTAGACTGTAGGAGGAAACTGTAGTACCTGGAGGAAACCCACGCAAGCACAGTGAGAACATGCAAACTCCACACAGAAATGCCCTGAGCCTGGGAATCGAACCCAGGACATTCTTGCTGTGAGGAGGACGCGCTGATCACTGCGCCACCGTGCCGCCCTTAAAATTTAATAAATTACATTCAAAATATGCAGATTGTTTAGGACGGATGTTATTTTTCACAAGTTTTTAAAATTAAATATGTCTATTATGAAAAAATGTGGGGCCGGTGGTGTAGTGGTTAGGGTGCTGGGCTCATGATCTAGAGGTCAGGGGTTCAAATTACCGTTAGACCTCCAACGTGCTAAGAACCCTGGGCAAGGTCTTAACCGCAAGTGTGCCTCTGTCCACCCAGCAGTATAAATGGGTACCAGTAAAAATACTGGGAAGGTAACCTGTGATGGACTAGAGTCCCATCCAGGAGGGGTTGAGCTCCCAGTCGCTTCCCGTTACGGAAACCGGGGATGAGCACCGGCGTGATGAGCCAGTAGGCTCGGGTGTAAAAAACCTCAACAGATGTACCTACCCATTTATGAAAATATATTTTAACAATATTTAAAAAAAAATAATAAACAGAATTTCATGACTGTAATAAAAATAATATGAGGATAATCATTTACATAACATGTTTGAATATAAATCATATATATATATAGGTGAATCATGGCATGAGTTATTTATACATCAAATGAATGAATGAATGAATGAATGAATGAATGAATGAATAAATAAATAAATAAATAAATAAATAAATAAATAAATAAAAGGGACCAGAGTTTCATCCGCAGACCAAATATTTTTCTCATTCTTGTCTCTGTGTTTTATTTCATTGCCGGAATTTCAGTTTTTCCTCCTGATTGCACCGTGCTCCTGAGTGAGTGTGTGTGTGTGTGTGTGTGTGTGTGTGTGTGTGTGTGTGTGTGTGTGTGTGTGTTTACACACCAGTATGAATGGAGAAAGAGACCTTTTGCAGAGTCGTACTTTCAAGTTGCTCCCTGTAGGAAAAAATAATACGCGAGTCTTCTAAACACGCTCGTGGGCATGAGGAGCGTTTTGGGGCTCCCTCCTCTTTCCCTCAGCTTTAGACCCTCTGTCTCCATTAGCCATTCCGACACACACACACACACACACACACACACACACACACACACACACACACACACACACACACACACACACACACACATGCTTTTAGTGTATATTTCTGAGGGTTTGAAGTCTACTGAGACATCCACAGAACGTTTTTATTATCCGAAGGTCTGTCAGGTTGGATAGAGGTTTTGTTTTTTTGGGTTTTTTTTTTTCTTTTCATAAACTCCGGTCCTTTTGAAATGTCTGGTTGTATTAAAGTAAGACAAGTCGGCTCGTGTTATCATGATGAAGACCTTTCTTCACTCGTCCCGAGGTCTTTATCGGATTATAAACGTCTGTCCAGTAGAAGGGAAGACCATGTGCTGACCGGTGGTGGGCCATCAACTCTTTTACTCCTTGATTTTTTACGTCTGCAGCTAATCGTCTGCACCAAAAGAAATTTCGATGAAATGCATGTATACAAATATATCATACTGAACTACACTGTACACTACTGAGCCTTATGCTGTGTTCACAGTGCCTTATAAATGGTAATTTGCAAGTTGTAATCACGTCATTTCTCATGTCTGGACGCTTGGCATGCGGAGTGGAAAAAAAAATCATGTCCGCCTTCACAGAAGTGTGTGTTTTGTTTGCTCTGTCAGAGAACATTGAGCTCACAAAAACTACTTTAACAGTTACAGGCCTGAGTGGCTACTGGTTCTGTTCTACTCATTCACCCTCAACATGCCTCCTTCATCCTGTCATGGCCAAAATCTTGGTAGCAGCAGTCATTTCTAGCCGTTTGAACACTTGACTTAAAGGGTCACCAAGAATTTTTCGTAGGTTTAATGGAATTCACTGAAATTTCTTTAAGCCTGTAATAGCCACTAAAAGCCTAAAGAGCAATGACACAAAGCCATTATTTACACCCGCAAAAAAACTAATGAAGATAATTTAATTTAGCTAATTTAGGACCATTTTGGACAATGAACCAGCTGAAGTTGAACATGGTCACTTTATATATAAAATAAAGGCTTAGAAAATCTCCACATGTCCAATTACACACACAAAACAATCATTCTGGAACCTATCACAGCTGACTCTGAGCGAAGACAGATTTAATGTAATCTGATCTAATATAATGTAATCTAATGTAATGTAATCTATTATAATGTAATCCATGTAATCTAACATAATGTAATGCAATGTAATCTAACATAATGTAATGTAATGTAATCTAATATAATGTAATCTGATGTAATCTAACATAATGTAATGTAATGTAATCTAATATAATGTAATCTGATGTAATCTATGTAATCTAATCTAATGTAATCTAATATAATGTAATGTAATCTAAATATAATCTATGTAATCTAATATAATGTAATGTAATCTAAATATAATCTATGTAATCTAATATAATGTAATGTAATCTAAATATAATCTATGTAATCTAATATAATCTAATGTAATCCAATCTAATGTGATCTAATGTAATGTAATCTCATGTAATCTAATCTAATATAATCAAATGTAGCTATTTGCTTATTAGCTATTTGCTGTGTATCTGAGAAATACAACACTTCATGTCATTAATAATGATGCACTTCAGGGTGTCAGGAATCATCACAGCCCCCTACCATTGATTAATTTCTTACAGCAGATCGTTCCCAAATCTTTTATTTATTTTTTTATTACGTATCAATCAGTATTTAAAAAGGTGTACTTGAAAGTACTGTAATATGTTTGCAGACAATGTCCAAACTGAATAAACATAAACACTACACATAGTAGGGGCAGATAGTGTTCATAGTAATACATAAATAAAGTAGAAGGCATTCTGTCAAGATGTTTTCCTTTACATAGTGAGTAATAAATAACTTCATTATTAGAACATGCATAGCAGTATATTCCAAGACATGAAATTATATTTTATCTCATTCATTTATTCATTCATTCATTCATTCATTTGTGCGTCACTACAGGACACTCTCTTTTTTACATCCCCACTTATGAAAGAAAGAAAGAAAGAAAGAAAGAAAGAAAGAAAGAAAGAAAGAAAGAAAGAAAGAAAGAAAGAAAGAAAGAAAAAAGGTTTTATCTGTTTGATTATATTTCCCCAGTAAAGCCAACTGATCTCTTGTTCAAAAAGATTATTAAAAAAATGCATGAAGGAGAAAACAAAAGCAAGAAAAGGAAAAAAAAAGGGCCGTGTCCAAAAAGGGGCGTTGAACCAATTACCCCGTCCAGCAGTGCGGCTCTAGCCGTAGCAATTCAAAGGCTGATAAAGATTTGTATTATTTTCGGTACTAATGAGGGGTTTGATGTCGCCTGGAGGAAGAGGGATGTGCTTAAAAGGTCGGCTTTTCAGAAGCTCCGAGTTTGAACAAATCCTCGGTCTCGGTGAGAAACACCTGTTAAAAGAAAAACAACAGGAGGAGCGGGACCGAGCCAAAAGCCACAAGATCATAACTCATATCCCAGAGCTTCCCTACGAGCGCTATCAAGAATGAGGGATGATTGAGCTGTGTGCGTGTTTTGGAAAGAAAGACGTGCCTTGGGGTTTTGGTCCATACTAGCAAGTTCTTGGTCTGGCTTCTACTGAAAATGTATGTATTTATTTATTTGTTTGTTTGTTTGTTTGTTTGCTTATTTATTTATTTATTTATGTATCGGAGAATAAACCGAAGGCGTTAAAAAATCCTGGAGCTAAGAGTTTTACTGCTGGGACAAGCAGGCGTGTCATTAATAAGCTTCAGTAATAATTCTGTCAATGGTTGGTCTTCGAATGTGCACACGCGTGTGTGTGTGTGTGTGTGTGTGTGTTTGTCAGGGTGTGCCCACTGGCAGCTGGGTCTGGGGATTATCAGGGACAAGAGTGCAGCACTCACTTCTCAAAAACCTAAACACACAGCCTCAGCCCCCCC
>JBCNYH010000016.1:19325546-19336424 GCA_039654325.1 Tandanus tandanus | reverse complement strand
CTGTCTGTCTGTCTGTCTGTCTGTCTATCTATCTATCTATCTATCTATCTATCTATCTATCTATCTATCTATCTATTTCGATAGCTAACTGTTAATCAATCTATCCATTGGTTGTCAGTAAGTCCAACTTTACTTTATTTTGTGAATCAGTGTTTTAAGCTTGCAATATTTTTTTCAATGAATAAATGAAAACATTATTTTGAGTAAATAAAGAATAAAAGGAATAAAGTCATTGAGGGAGAAGGATCAGCGACAGGGTGGAGTGATGGAGCTGTTACTGTTCCCACCCTGTAGTTGATTATTTTCTTGTAAACAATACACTGACCTGTAAATATCAACATGTACTAAATTATAAATCGATATCGAGAAGTAATGTTTATCCCACAGCTGAGGATGGGGGCGGGGCGGATACGAGTGATGTCAGCTTGCAGTGATTGGACAAAAGAAAGAGTTGTTGATCCAGAAACACGTTCTCCTGGAAGAAATGATGTTCCGTTAGATAATAATGCGTCTGCATTCATCATCTTTACACACAACTGGCAGACATGTGCTGCGCTGATGTGTTTGTGTGTGTGTGTGTGTGTGTGTGTGTGTGTGTGTGTGTGTGTGTGTGTGTGTGTGTGATTTCCAGCAGTCCAAACAAAGCTGCTCTCTGAGCTGTGTGCAGTCAGGGGTTAACTCCGCTCTCTGGCTTCCTGCTCTGAGTTAAACCAACATGGACGCTGGAGAGAGGAAACAATACGCCAGTGTCTGCTCTCTGCTCGTTCCTTCGCGCTGTTACAATAATACAGCAGCTTAGTCTGATTAGCGTTCCCACAGAGCCTTACACACATGCACACACCCCTGAGCAGCAGTGCTGGCTTTCACACACTCGGGGGTTCTGCTTGCTAGTACAACTCTGTAAACAAATCTCGCCAAGCGTCGGTCTTTTGTTGCTGACCCACTTCTCCACTGGAGCTACGAAACATAAGCCCAGGAGTTCGAAATCGCTGACCAATAGGATGCGTTGTCAGCAGCTCTGACAGCTGTGCAGATGTTTATCTCAGGTTTATATGAATACACTCACTCTATATCAGTACCTTCTCGCCTGCTTAAAGAGATGCTTATTTAACATTGAGGTAAGGAGTCTCCAGTGTCAGTGTTATGTAACCATCGCTAAGTTCTCCAGCTCATAGACCGCGCAGTTACAAGAAACACTGTGAATTTTTTTATTTATTCATTCATTCATTTGCCAAGCTGCTTTATCCTACTAGGGTTCCAGAGAGGGTGGGGCCTATTTTAGCCCTCTCTGGGCGAAGGCGGGGTACACCCTGAACAGCTCGCTTTTCCATCCCAGGGATAACACACACAACCATTCACACTCACACTCACACCTAGGGGCAATTTGGAACAGCCAGTTGGAGGAAACCGGAGTACCCAGAGGGAACTCACACAAACACAGGAAAAACATGCCAACTCCACACCGAAACGTCCTCGCCTAGCCTGAGCATCGAACGCAGGACCTTCTTGCTGTGAGGCCGACATGCTAACCACTGCACCACCGTACCGCCCAATGTGCTAGCCCCTCCCCCTCCCAGGTTTTATTATCTTCTAGACAAAGGGAAGGAACAACTGTTTTAGGTGCTATAACATAAGTGAGAACAGGCACTAACTCATTTTGGAGTTCTTCGTCAGCATTAAATGTAGCTATAAAGGGTTAAAAAAACAAAAAACAAAATAACATTCTTATTCGAACCAGAGAAATTACTATAATTATTGGCGCGTTCCTTTAGTTCTAGAAGAATAAAACACTTGGAGATGCAGTGTAATAGGAAAAGAATACATTTCCGGGTTTATTTAACTGTTATTTACACAATTCTTAAAGTGATATGAACTGTTAGCTTGGAGTGTGTTAGCTGAGCGGGCTATTATTCATATCTGATCAGACTGTAGGCCGTTTCTGTGTGGAGTTTGCATGTACTCCCCGTGCTTGCGTGGGTTTTCTCCGGGTACTCCGGTTTCCTCCCACACTCCAAAAACATGCACAGTAGGCTACATTTCCGAATTGCCTCTTGGCGTGAGTGTGAGTGTGAATGGTTGTATGTGTGTTGCCCTGTGATGGTCTGGCAAGCTGTTCAGGGTGTACCCCGCCCTCGCCCAGAGTTGGCTGAGATGGGCGCCAGCCTCCCTGCCACCTTACTAAGGGATAAAACGGTTCAGAAAATGAATGAATAAAAATTCTTACCAAAAAAAAATACTTTTCATAGTTTTTGTTGAAGTCTAGAATGAACAGAAGAGCTAGCTGGTTAGTGTTAGTGATTAGATTAGCATGTATCATGACCTTGTCTGTGTTTTTTTTTTTTCTTTTTTTTCTATTGTTTGTAGATTAGTAGTATATTAGCCAATCAGAACGTGCAATTGCTCATATCCAGTGAGTCCAGATGGAATACATTTGCATATCCCTGATTCTTATTTACTACCTCAATCAATCTATGTCTAAATCATGAGGACTGAATGAATAATATTGTTCTTAGTGCTTTGTTTCCTGTCATCCAACATCATTCTTCCTAAAATCAAAGCTTAAATCTAGAAAATAAATCTAGGTTTATTTTTTCATGAAATGACTTTAAGGTTACAAAGAAAAATAAAAAAAAGATATAATCATCCAAACAACACTGCAAACAACTTTTAACTTCAAAGAGATGAATGGAAATGATGTTGGGGTTTATTTATCCGTTTATTTTTATTCCATTTGATGTGAAACATGAACACGTGCTGCTTTAACAGGATCTTTATGAGCTAATGCGCTAATGTCATAACATAAAACAAAGCCCATCACTTATGTTAGTTTGTTTATTTATTTATCTTTTTATTTATTTATTGGAAAAGCAACTCTATCAAAATATTTTAGCATTGTAAAGATTTATTTTTTTATTCAGAATCTTAATATTTAGATATTTGTGCTCTGCGGTAACATCCACTTCCTGTGCATTTTTGATTTATTCCATAGCAGTGAGCAGAGAATTCATTTCTTTATTAAAACACCGTACGGAAGAACCCTCTCACAGAACCATTATTTTTGTTTTTTGTGTTTCAGACAATGCTGAGCCTCCGACCAAATCTCCTCCGATGGCAGAGGAACCCTGCCTCATAACAACACCGGTGGATCAATCCCAGCAGCCATGGGGTAAACATCTTCTTGTTCTTTTTTTTTCTAAAGACCTTGTTGCTTTAATATTTTTATTTGTTTGTTTGCTTGTTCTTATTTTAGCTAGACTAATAGACATGTATAGATCTCTGCTTACCCTTACCTGTATTTAATTCACTTCATTACATTGCATGATTCTGTCATGAAAATCATTGCATGGGCTCATGAACACTTCCACGAATCATTGTCTGTGAATTTATTCTGTAATTTATGGTGAAAATTTATTCATTCATTCATTTTCTAAGCCACGTAAGCCTAATTAGGGTCGCAGGGAGGCTGGCACCCATCTCAGCCGACTCTGGGTGAAGGCACGGTACACCCTGAACAGCTCGCCAGACTATCACAGGGCCAACAACACATACAACCATTCACACTCACACCTAGGGTCAATTTGGAACAGCCAATCAGCCTTCTGTGCATGTTTTTGGACTGTGGGAGGAAACCGGAGTACCCGGAGGAAACCCACACAAGCACTGGGAGAACATGCAAACTCCACACAGAAACGCCCCGAGCCGGGGAATTGAATCCCGGACCTTCTTGCTGTGAGGCGAACGTGCTAACCACTGTGCCACCATGCCACCGAACTGGAATCGTTTTCCTTAAATTACACTGAACTGGTTTGAACGTAATTGTATTCACAGCAAAGCCTCGCTTCAGCCAGCCCATGAAGATGCGCAGACGTTTCCGGGAACAGCCCGTAGGCAGCTCCGTGCGGCTAAACTGTGTAGCTACAGGAAACCCTCCCCCATGCATCACGTGGTGGAAGGACCAGGAGCAGCTTCCTGCTCCTACCCGGGCCAAACGACCACAGTGGACCCTCACTCTGAAGAACCTGCAGCCACAGGACAGTGCCCGCTACACCTGCCGCATCTTTAACACTGCCGGGCACATCAACGCCACCTACACGTTGGAGGTTATAGGTAAGTCTATAGGAATCTAATCTATCTAATTTCCCTTCGCTAACACACAGATGCGGTGGAATTGTAGCACATGCTATATATTTTCGCTTCATCTTACTCAGTGATGTTTAATTTTAAGAACGTACAAACTCCAAACCCATGATGGCCGGAAACCACCCTCTGAACACTACGGTGGAACTTGGTGGCACAGCCCTGTTCCAGTGTAAAGTCCACAGTGACGTCAAACCCGTAATCCAGTGGCTGAAGCGGCTTGAGCCGGGTACGGAGCAGCGCTACAACACCACACTTGAGGTCGGGGGGTACCACTTCATGGTCTTGCGTACCAAAGATGCGTGGCCTCGTCCTGACGGCTCATACCTCAACAAGCTGGCCATAGTCAAAGCCCGGGACGAGGATGCTGGAATGTACATCTGCCTCGGAGCAAACTCTATGGGCTACAGCTTCCGCAGTGCCTACCTTACTGTTCTCTCAGGTGTGTATAAATGAGATGTATCAGAGATGGGTCATTATGTTGTCAAATCCTAGTTGGCAGGGACGGCAAAAAAGGACACCAGGGCAGGTTTCAGAGAGAGTACCCACTACTCGCTCGTTCTCTCCAGCTCTCTCTTTGCTTCATCATGCCCTCACTGCCACTAGTGTGATATTTTGTATTAACAAGCCACATGCTTTATGTATGCAGATCCCCAGGTAGAGAAACCCGTCTCCCCGGCCCACCTGAGTTCTGGTCTTCCATGGCCTTTGATCATCGGCATCCCAGCCGCAGCCCTGCTCATGGTCGGCACAATAGTGTTGTGGCTGTGCCACAGTCGCCTCCGTCATGGCCCCCTCCCCCCACGCTCTGCACCGTACCGAAAGCGCCATGGCCCTGATAAAGATCCCAGCATCCCCAGTCCTGGCAGCCCTGACCTCCCCACTCACAGACTTATGGGAATGGGATCGCCAGGATTCAATGGACCTGCAAAGACTTACTCCAAGGTTTACACGGACACGCACACCCACACTCATACACACACACACTCGCATGCTCACGTGGAGGGGAAAGTGCATCAGCATTTTCACTACCAGTGCTAACAGGCTACGCCATGCCTCAAATGTTAAGCTAACAAAGCTAATGCTGCTAGCCTGCTTTACATGGACAGTGGGTCTTCTGTTTAGGTCAGAAAGCTGGATCGGTACTGCGTTACCCTTGAACACTGATGGCAATGTTTAAGGAAAAGAAAGAACCAGCCAATCATGGAACGGTGTTCATGTCATAGATGTTCTGGTGGACTGCATTCACCTTGAAAAATCTCAGGGCAGGAAGAATCTTGGTGTGAGATTGTTTTTTTTTATTATTAAAAAGGGATGGAATTAATGGAATAACTCACTGCACAGTGAAACTGAAACTGAAAATAAAAGGTCCTGGAGACTAAACACACTGACGGTACCGATTGTAGCCCAACTCTGGAATCTGTTAGAACCCTCCTCTCTCCTGTTCACCATGGGAAAGGGACCGCCACAAGCTTACTGCTAACCTGATATTATTTGGGTGGTGGTTCATTCTTAACAGTGACACTAACTGGTGCTTCTGGTCCAAGTGTATGAGATATAGTGGCATTTCTAGGATTTTAAAAACCCCAGTATCAGAAATGAGGTAAGAACCCATCCATCAACCAGAACTCTGTATGGAACCGCTTAAAAACGGGTGAAAATGTAGCATTGACATATTCTTCCCGTGTTTGCGCAGGTTTCCTCAGGGTACTTTGGTTTCCTCAGTTAAGAAACATGCACATTAGGCTAATTTGCTGTTCTAAATTGCCCCTCAGTGTGAGTGTGGATGGTTTTGTGTGTCCCGGGCCTTGGCAAGGACGTTTTTGTGTTGAGTTGATTTCCCCTTGCTTGCGGGGGGTCTCCTCCAGGTACTCCGGTTTTCTTCTACAGTCCAAAGACATACACAGTAGGTTAATTGTCTGTTCCAAATCGCCCCTAGGTGTGAGTGTGAGTGTGAGTGTGAATGGTTGTATCTGTTGGGCCTGTGATGGCCTGGTGAGCTGTTCAGGGTGTACCCCACCCTTAAATTTCTTTGTGCAGTATGATTTCATCATGGTGGTGATGGAGGAGCCAGTTGGGGTGGCTCGGGCATTTGATTAGAACACCCAGAGTCAGCTGAGATAAGCGTCAGCCTCCCCCTAATTAGGATTATCAATGCATGAATGGACAAATGTGGGAGGTTTTTTTTGGGTCACCCTGTATGAGTTAACATTTCTAAGAGTGAAACAACAAGGTGTTACAGCTCTACTAAGAACGAACCTACACTCAAAGATATCGGATCAGTGGTGGTTCCCTGGTGGTTCCTTTTGCCTCTTGATGGATGAAAGGTGTATATGGGACCTGAGTAATGCATAGCAAACAGAGGGACTACATTCAGTGTATGATTGAACTACACAGCACAGGATTGGAGTATGTGAGTGTGTGTGGATGAGCAGTTGTGTTTACAGTGTGTACTTTAATCGAATAGGAACGGATCAGAAACCCATACTGTGGAATTGTTTTTTTTTTGTTTTGTTTTGTTTTATTTGTTTTTTGGTTTTTTTTGCAATTTCAGGTTGTTTGCTTTTAAATGTGATTCCTTCGTGAAGACTTAATATCTGGGTAACCCTGGGTTTACTACTGGGTCACAATGTCCACAATGTCCACGATTTGAGAGAATCATGATGAGTGTGGGGGTTCATGGGATGGAATCGTGATGATCTTAAGGGAACTTGGTGGATTCGTGATGATCGCACTGATCGACAATTATTACAGTGTATTACGGTTTGACGCCAGTCATGATAGAACATGGGAGGCGCTGTACAGCGTAACAGACTTTAACAGAGCATAACAGACCATGATGCGCCATCGTAGGGGATCTTGATGAACTTGGAAACACGATTCCTTCAAGTTTCCTCTCTTGGATACACCCTGCCTCCTTTTTACACCCCAGTCCTACTCTGAGCGTGCTCATACAGTATATCGTGGAGCTCTGCGCTTTTTTGAATCGCGGACGTCGTGCCCCAGTGTAAATCCAGGGTAACGCAACAGAACCCAGAATGGGGAAGAGTTCCTTCTTCTTATGTTTTTTTTTCTGTTCTGATCTATTTTTATTTTATTTTATTAGTATTTTTTTTCAGTATGTATTCATCTGATTATATGCAGTATTAATATTGTTTATCCTGTCCAGAGTATGCAAACAAGAAATAAATAAATAAAGAAAGAATTCAGAGAATAATCTTAAAGCCATATGATGCATTTACTTGCAATATTTGCAAACTTTTTTTTTCTTTTTGTATCTAAAACATAAAAAAAAAATAAAATGTATCTTTTTAACAATCCAGCAGTGTGCTAATTATTTGTATGTTTACCAATACAAAGACACATCTGGGCGGTACGGTGGCGTCGTAGTTAGCACTTCCGCCAAAAAGAACCTGGGTTCGACTCCCGAGTTCGTCTTGGGCGTTTCTGTATGGTGTTCACATGTTCTCCCTGTGCATGCCTGGGTTTCCTCCAGGGAGGCAGGTAAGTTTCCTCCTACAGTCCAAAGACATGCATATTAGGCTAACTGACTGTTCTAAATTGCACTTAGGTGTGAGCGTAAATGGTTGTGTGTGTGTGCTGACCTGTTCAGGGTGTACCCCGCATTCCCTCATTGTCAGCTGAGATAGACAGCAGCCTCCCCCCTGACCCTAGCAGGATTAAATGGTTCATCGAATAGATGAGTGAGTGAGAAATGAGGTGAATGGAGAGGGGCGACATGTTGGTGTAGTAGTTAGTGCTTCCGCCGCACAGAAAGAAGGTCCTGGGTTCGAGTCTCGGGCTCGGCGAGGGCGTTTCTGTGTGGAGTGAGTAAGAGAGTGGGAAAGATAAATGATCTCTTGGGTGTTTATTGCTTTATAAAGTGGGCGGCACGGTGGCGCAGTGCTTAGCACGTCCGTCTCACAGCAAGAAGGTCATGGGTTCGATTCCCAGGCTTGAGGCATTTCTGTGTGGAGTTTCCATGTCCAGGTACTCTGGTTTCCTCCCACAGTCCAAAAACATGCACAGTAGGCTGATTGGCTGTTCCAAATTGCCCCTAGGTGTGAGTGTAAATGGTTGTATGTGTTGTTGGCCCTGCAATGGTCTGGCGAGCTGTTCAGGGTGTACCCCACCCTTAAATTTCTTTTTAAAATATGATTTCATTGTGGTGATGATGGAGGAGCCAGCTGAGGTGGCTCGGGCATCTGATTAGAATACCTCCTCAACACCTCCCTGGTGTGATGTTTCGGGCATGTCCAACCGGAAAGAGACCCCGGGGTCGATCCAGAACATGCTGGAGGAACTACGTCTCTCGGCTGGTCTGGGAACACTTTGGCGTCCCCCCGGAAGAGCTGGAGGAAGTGGCTGGGGAGAGAAACGTCTGGACCTCACTGCTTGGGCAGCTGCTCCGGCGATCCGACCCCGGAACAAGTGGAGGAGGATGAAGATAAGGATGAAGGTACATGTACACGGATCTCACTTTGGTGCTCATGAAACAAGTGTATTCAACTAATATTGCTGTAATAAAGAAATAATGTTCTATTTCTCTTGGCTGTATAATAAAACTCGTTTGTGTTGAGTGAGAATGAGAATTTGGCCTCCGCTGAGGTATGTGTTGACTTTGTGCTCAGTGCTGTATTAGTTTAACGGAGGAATGCAGTGAGAAAATTATGAGCCACGGTCCTAGCGGGACCCGCTGGTTATTAACACTGAGTTAGGTTACAGTCGTGAAGGTGTGGGATCCCTGACGGAATCTCACAGAAGATATTACTGGGTGTGGGGCAGGATGGGATACACCCTGGTTGGGATGCAGAGGAACAATTTAGAGTAAGGGGGTGATCACACTAGAGGTGCGAGAGAAAAGCGACTGAGACGAATGGCAATTCACGGCTGACGATTTTCATTCTCAAATTTGTCACGCGACAGACGTAGCATCGCATTTCGGTCACCTGGTTCGTAAACTCAACACAAAATATTTCCAACATGTTTGAAATTTTTTCGCAAAGCGAGGCTCTAACGTGGAGTAGTCACAAACTCGTCTCAAACAGTCCACACGTGTCGTGAGAAAGTCGCAAAGTTGTTGTTTTGCTTTCAAATTGTTAATTTTTTGTTCGTAAGTAAAAGTGACAAGTTGGAGACTTCCACGCAGAATGTTTGAGGGAAGTTTGAGACTTGCTGGCATCCGCCATATTCCATGTATTTTGTCATCATTCGTATTTTATTAGCATTTTGTTCACGCTGATAACGCGCACATAAAAAGCGAATGGTTTGAATACAAAAAGTGAACAAAACATGACTGATTGACGGAAGATTCGCTTTTTTCCTGCCAAACATCCGCAAACCAATCTGCGTCAATTGCTTTTCTACCACGCCTCTAGTGTGATCACCCCAAACACTGATAATGTCATGAATTCACTCTCATTAACACCCCCCCCCCCTCCCCCCTTTGCCAAACCGCTTAATCCTGTAAGGGTATCGGGAAGGCTGGAGCTTATCTAAGCCAACACTGGGCGAATGTGGGGTACACCCTGAATAGCTCACCACCCAGACAACCGTTCACTGAGGCGGAATCCACTCCTAACATAACCGTGAAGCTGAGAGTAAATTGTGATACTATTGGTTGTACCATCGGTACTGTAGTTCTAACCCATAATCACTAACCAATCACTACAAGCACTCAGAACCTTCCCTGAACTTTACCCTCCGGACATGATCATCATTCTTTACTTTCTGTAATTTACAATGAAACCCTTCCAAGAATCGTCATGAACTGTCCTTTCTGAGTAGACTACACCATCTACTGGTCATATATTTCCATAGAAGACAATCTGTGCTGGAAAAATAAAATTTGACGTCAATGGAAGAAGTCAATTATTTAAAAAATACACCAAAAAAATTAAAATAAATAATAATAATAAAAAAAACCCCACTAACTAATAAATTAATTTTAATTCCCGACTGGAACCAAACAAACAAAGACACAAATTATATATTTATATATAATAATAATTATATATATATATATATATGTGTGTGTGTGTGTGTGTGTGTGTGTGTGTGTGTGTGTGTGTGTATAAAATGATTAAGAGCACGTTTTTATAAAATAATATTCATTACAACAATAAGATTGTGACACTAGTAGGATTAAGCAGGACAGCAAATTAACAAATGGAAAAAAAATACATGAATTAATTAATAAATGAATAAATAAATAGATGAATTAATGAATGAATGAATTAATAAATGAATTAATAAATGAATGAATGAATTAACAAATGAATGAATTAATAAATAGATTAATTAAAAAATGGATGAATTAATTAATAAATGAATGAATTAATAAATGGATGAATGTTATTTCTGTAATTCCTGGCAAAAAATAAACCAGTAGTAGTTGTACTAGTAGTCAGTAGATGGAGCCAGTTCTGTGATAGGGATGCTGAATTCTACTCTGACATGCAAAGGGTTAATAGGGTAGAAAAATGAAAAAGAAAAAGAAAAGAAAACCTTGAGAGAAACACCAGGGTAAATGATGCAGTGATTGTTTTATCGTCAAGTTGTGGTTAAGAGGCGGTGATGTTACTTAACTACTGTGTACAAAAATCCTCACGCAGTACAGACAGGTCAAGGTTTCAGAAAATAATTAAATGAAATTCATGTTTGTATAGGGTGAGAAGTTCTGTCATCCGGGAGGAACTCGGAGTAGAACCGCTGCTACTTCGCGTTGAGAGGAGCCAGTTG
>JBCNYH010000016.1:19195230-19206038 GCA_039654325.1 Tandanus tandanus | reverse complement strand
ATATAAATCAAGCCCCCACTTTCACCAAGTTGTCACTGCTGGTCAGGGTGTATCCCGCCCTAGACCAGAGTCGACTGAGAGTCGTCAGCCGCCTCGCAACCCTAATTAGGATTAAGCGGTTCACAAAATGAATGATTTATATATAATGCACATCAGCGTTACGGAATTCACCCAGTCTTGGCTGAGATAGACTCCAGCCTCCCCATAATCATAGTAGGATTAAGCAGTTTGGCAAATGAGTGATCTATTATAGATATATTATAAATATCATATTATTAATAAATCAATATTATCAAAAATAAACTAATTAAATATTTATTATAAACTTTTTTTTTCTTAACAGTGACACTTCAAAAAGATTCTGTGGCAGAGAAAACACTCCGTCAGGTAAGTAATATTATTGGGAATCATAATGACCGGGAATTCACTCAGAAATCAGAGTTAATTCTGGATGTTTATTCCTACAGGGCGGTGAGGCAGTGGATCTGAATTACGCTGCCTTACAATTTCATAATAAGAAATCCAATTTCCAATTTGGCATGCAAAATTATATTTCTAATTTTTAAACTGTGATTGATTACCTCTGTTCTGGTTTGTTTGTTAGTTTCAAAAAGCTATCCATGGATTTTGATAATTTTTTTACGGAGTAGAATCCAGTACAAGTAATAAACTATTACATTTTGGAGGTGATCTGAGCTTGATGTTGAACAAAAATCTATTGAAGTCAATAAGTGCAAATTCTGTGTGAATGTACGTTCATCAGATGCCCACTAGGGGGAGACATTTCATTATAATTTTGGCAAGTTATTATAAAACCTGCAGTCCTTAGCAAATTTTTCAGATTAATCAATGCACATGTAACCATGTGCCTGGTGGAGGTACCTTACACTCTATAAAAGTCCCTCTAGTTGCAGTTTACTTTTTTCTCACATCTGTGGTCAGGTTTTTCATGTTTCTTACTTGCAGTGTTGAATAGAACAGTTTGAAATCAGATCACATGGGTGTCTGTGTAACGTGGAAAAAATGTAGGACTTTGCTGTGGGTAACCAGTAAAAAAAAATAATTGGTTAAATTCCCTCACAGAGCAAATAATACTAATCAAAGAATCCTTATATAAATAACATAGAATACTTTGGCAAACAAAAGGAATTTTCCAATGCTTCTTTCTGTGTCCAAATAATAATTTGCTTTAAATAATGAAATTATTCATTTTAAACAGAAACACAACTCAAAGTTCTTATGGAGAGCTCTGCTCACATCGTATGAAGAGCCAAGAAGATGCTGGCCAATAAAAAAAGCTTTAACATTTAAAATTATTTGTATACATGTTATTAGATAAATTACCTGATACTTAATGAGAGTTCTAATGTGTGTATAGAGGGGGTGTATTCCACTTCCACCTCTGGTACTCATGTTTACACCACTTAGCATTCAGCTTTGTTGTGGTTTGTGAGAATACTACAGTAAGTAGATATATTTAAGAGGTCTACAGAGATGGCGTATGCGTGGGTGGAGTTCAAGTAAGTGTAGTGGGCTGGGACGTTTGTTCCAGTTCAGACCTGTCGTGGGTGGAAGCTGCATGCGGTGTGAACTGAACTGCAGAATCAATAATTAAAGAAAAGCAAAAAGAAAGTTTTAATTGATTATTCTGTGGTAATGTAAGATATACAGTACTGTGCAAAAGTCTTAGGCACCCACATTTTTTTGGGATAAATTTTGCTACAGATTTTTATTTTATGACATTTTTAAAGCAAATGGTCATCACACCAAATATGGACTTTGTTCCTTTTATCACTGTTACTGTGATTTATAGATATTTTTTTTTTAATGTAGAAAGCAGGCATGGTGCCTTTCTCAGCTGACACAGGACGAAGGCAGGCTACATTCTGAACAGCTCGCCCAACCATCGCAGGACCAACACACACATACACAACCATTCACACTCACATCCACACCTAAGGGCAATTTGGAACAGCCAGCTAGCCTAATGTGCACCTCTTTGGACTGTGGGAGGAAACCGGAGTACCCAGAGGAAACCCAAGCAATCACAAGCACAAACATTTGGAGAACATACAAACTTCATACACAAACACCCAAGCCTGGGACTCAAACCCAGGACCATCTGGCTGTGAAGTGGGTGTGTTAAACACTTCGTCACTATACCGCCCTTTACATAGAAACATTTAATTTAATGATTTTTGTGTAAATCTAAGGCATCTTGGCTCCACAGCATTTCATTGTACGCACCCAGGACTTTTGCGCAGTAGTGCATTTGAAGGAATTTTATTACTGAGTCCATGTCACAGTTTTTGAATTGGGTTTAATGTGAACCTACAGTCTTTTGGAAAATGCATGAACAATATATTACTTTTATTAAAGAAGTTTTAGAATAATATTTGAGATGATTTTATGATATTTTTAATGTCATGAAATTTCTGTTGTGTATCTTCAACAAGTTCAGTCATAAAAATGAGGTAAGCATTTTAAACATTTTGTTTTATTAATCTTTCAACTGTTATATAATAATTACATAATAATAATAATAATAATAATAATAATAATAATAATAATAATAATAATATGTAAATAAATAGTTCCTGTATTCATGATACAGATTCTTTTTTTACTTCAGAAACATGTTCATTGTTTTGGCATTATAACAGTATTATGTATTATAACAGTATTATGTATTATAACAGTATTATGTATTATAACAGTATTATGTATTATATATTACATCGGAGTACACACCCTCTTCTGATGATACAGAGTTCCTTTTTTCAGCTTTGGCTTTCCTCTTGGAGAATTCCAAAGCCGCATAATTTAGTGTTTGAGCTTCAGATTCCTTGGGGAATAATAAATAAATAAATAAATAAACACAATAATAATAATAATAATAATAATACATTTATAAATAAATTACTAATAATAATAATTATTATTATTATTATTATCATTATTATTATACATTTATAAATAAATTATTACTACTGATACTATTACTACTACTAATAGTAATAATAATAATAATAATCACCATCATCATCATAATCATAATAATACACACAACATGAGCAGTATCTAAAAACAGGTTTGTTTGTTTGTTTAATTATTGAGCAAACTGACTATAACTTGTATCTAGAATATTATAATAAGCCGTGTGTGACTGTAGAAACAATTCACATTTATAACTAGAAAATTCTGTACTAAGCTGCTGTTATATTTTCATGCACGCATACCTGCCTTGTTCCTGAACAATTTTCTATTGAAGCATTTCCTGTTAATAAAGAAACACATCTATAAATCTTTTTCATGGAACTTCTGTATATGTAACAAAATTCATTAATTATTTAAAATTAATCTAATGACAAAAACACCTACTTCTCGTGCTTTCATGCCTTCTTCTCCTCAGGATGAAATAAGTGAGACAGAAAATCAGAAGTGCACACAAACCCAAAGCCGTTCCCAACCCGAGCACTGCGGAATGGAGAGATCGAATCATTACTGATGCTGATATTTCACTACATTACATGAACATGAGTACAAATTATTTTCTAGGTCAATTTTGCTTGATTAATTAATGCTGAATTCTGAGACAGCGTACCTGTTTTCTCTTGTCTGTGGATGTTAGTGTTGTTTCCATGCAGTGTCGCTTCACACACCACTGAATTATCACACAGAGCTGGTTTAGATGTTTCTGATGTAATAATAACATTTCCACCTACAAACATTTATCATTGTACACTTACTAACAATCTGGAACTCAGTGATGTAGAATTAAACAGTAAACTTTTCAATGCATTAAACCAGTAACATCAATAATTTTAGTGGAAATCCTACCTGTAATTTTTAAATAAGTTCCATTTGCGAACACAGTGTTGGGTTGTGTCAGTGCGCAGTAGTACATGGCTTCATCAGACTCCATGGCTTTTAAAATGATCAGACTGAAGCAGTTTGATGATCTTTCTATTTGGAAACGAGACTTTTGGATTCCAGGGTAAAATGTTTCTCCACCGTGTTTATATACCGTGACTATAATCCGAGGTTTTTCTCTGTTCGGTTGCTTAAACCAGGCAATTATTCCAAGTTCTCTTTCAGAAATACAGCACTGCAGACTGGCCGAGTCTCTGATATCCACACTGAGCTCTTTATCAGGCTGATAAACTGGTGATTCTGGGACAGATTGTGCAGAAACCCAGAATTTACTGAGTTGGACTGGAATTAGAAAAACATATGCACCATTAGATAATGAGTGTAAATAATTTATTATTGTTATTATTATTATTATTATCATCATCATTATTTTAGATATACTGTGTTAATCCCACAAGGGAAATTTTGGCTCTGCATTTAACCCATCCAAAGTGAGCACACACATAGACAGTAAACACACACACACCCCAGGGAGCAGTTGGGGGTTAGGTGCCTTGCTCAATGGCGCTTTAGCCATGAAGGTGGTGTAAGGGGAAGATGCGGCTTACATCTCCCATCACCAGCCATTTTTCCTGATAGTTTGGGAATTGAACCAGTAACCTTTAGGTCCCAAGCCTGCTACTCTAATCATTAGGCCATGGTTGTTGTTGTTATTATTATCATTATTACTATTATTATTATTATTATTATTATTAATGTTATTATTAAACCATTTTAAAGAATAATAGAAAGGGCGTCTTTTTTTTGTACAGTCTAAATTGTACAGATATGATTTAAAGTAATAGATGATAGTTTAAAAAAAAGACATTTAATCAGAATATTAATTTTCTTATATTACTTACACATGGTGTTAAAAATCCAAATTAAAATCCAAAAATCAGTCATTTTGAATTCCTCATTTCTCAGAAATTCTAAAGTGTTTGTATCTCATTTATTAACAGAATATAAATGCTCATGCAGCCAGGTTTGAATTTATATTTATACTATGGGCGGTCTGTACTGACCACGCCTCTGAGTATTGATTCAGAATGATTGGTTGTAATTTTAAAAAAAGAATGTACATGGACAATCACATCTGCCCACATCTACCCCGCATATTTCCTATTTGTGTTTTGGTGTGGATATTGTGACAAAGATGTAAACACAGAATGGAAAATGTGGGTTACTTTTATACTCATGTGTGCTTACACTAACTCTCATTGTTTATTTAAATTGGGGGGTTTGACTAGCACTGTCACCTCATAGCCTTGCAGTCAACTGGAGTGTTTCAGGGTGGAGTTTACATGTTCTCACTGTTTTTGCAAGGGTTTCCTCTGGGTACTTCAGTTTCCTCCAGCAGTCAAAAGACATGCAGGTTAGGTCAAGTGGCTACTCTATATTGCTGATAGGTGTAAATGTGGATGTAAATGGTGTTAGCCACAAGATACTTTGATTACCTGTCCTAGGTGTACCCCACCTTTTGCCAAAAAAACACTGGGATTGGATCCAGCTTCCCCATGAACCAAACAAATAAGTGGTTCTGATAACGGATGAACGGAAGAAATTTGAGCATTTATCAAATCACATAATATTACTAAACATTTGTTGAGCCCACTGGTCATAGAGAAGATTTGTCTTCTACTCATCTACGTACCTAAATCCTCTGCTGGCCTGCAGCAAAAACAAGAAATACTGGAACTGCTTTGTGCCCTTTTAATGCCCGCAGCTATGATTGCATGGTCTCAGATTTCTTTTTTGCTCCATAAAGAAGTGGTCAACCTTTGGTAGGTATTTACTGATGCATACCAGGAACACCCCACAAGACCTGGTGTATTAGAGATGAATGAACCTTCTTGCTGTGAGGCAGATGTGTTTTTCTCTACACCACCGTGCTGCCCCGCCTTCGTGGTGGAAGTAATAAAATAAAACACTAAGTCATGACAAAAGAAACTAGAAGAACTCAGAGAGGGCAAAGAGCTTAGAAGAACATCCACAGAGCCAAATAAAATAACAAAAAGCACACAGCACCCCCTGCTGGGCCTGCTGTTCTTCCACACTTCATGTCCAATCTAACAATGTTAAAAAATTCCTTCAAAAATTCCTAGATACAGGTCTGATTTGGAGATTGATCTGGATCATCTCCAAAATCTCATGAAAAGTTATTAGGGCTGGACTCCTCCATTCCAAAAGAACAAACCAAAAAAAAAGAAAAAGAAAAGAAAATCAGCAAAATCCAAACAAAAAAACTAACAAAAAAAATCAACACTGACAAAAATATAATCACATTGAAGGAAGGAAATTAATATTACACCAATTCATTTGTAATTACTTATATTTGTTATCTGTAATAATGATTTATTATTTTGAATGTTTCTTGTCCTACACTAAGTATAAAAACTATATTTTGCTTTAATGTTTTTATTAGAAAATTCTTAATTTAAAAAAAATCTCAATATAAATGTATTTTGTATTATTAATTTGTCAGCACCAACATTTTGTTAATGTTTTAACTAATTAATGTTTTAACTAATTAATTTGTAATTAATTTAATGACCACTTCCTATGTCAGCACAAACTAAATATATATTTGCCATGAAATACCATGAATTTAATTATATAATCATCTGATGGTCGAGAAATGGTCGTGGTATACAGTGGAATTTTCTTGTACTGAGAAAGTGAGAAACTTCCTGTTCAAATCCACCCTAAATAAATAAAAGATGTTTGTAAGTTGTACTGTAGTGTGAAGGGGAAAATCCTGATCTCCATGATAAATGATTATGGCTCAATATCTAAAGATTTATCTTTGTGCTTGATGTTTCACTTTGGTCCATGCAAAATGTGCTTGAGAAGTTTTACTGAAAACAAAGTAAGCCCAAAAAATACATAATGAAAAAACAACCTTAAATACATTTATTATAAAATCAATACATCAGTTATCTTTGTTGTATATTTACAGCTGATTGAATATAGTATACAGTACATCGGATTATAAGTTAATATTGTAACACTTGAAAGAAAAAAAATCTTAAATATATGCAATTTTAATATCATTTTTATTATGAGGTTACTCACTCAGTACAATTCACTTAATCAATAATTTTTTATTTTTTTTTTGGAGAGGGTGTAATAGTGCTACATATGAATTATTTCTGTTACATTTTACACTCTTCTTCACAAACATTCATCTGACGAGCCAGTTTTCTCTTTTTCAGCTGTGACTTTCCTCTTGGTAAATTGTACAGTTGCATAATTCAGTAACTCATCTTCAGATTCCTGAAGAAGAAGAAGAAAAAGAAGAAGAAGAAGAAGAAGAAGAAGAAGAAGAAAAAAGAAGAAGAAGGAGAGGAAAAGGAAGACATAGAAGAAGAAGAAGAAGAAGAAGAAGAAGAAGAAGAAGAAGAAGAAGAAGAAGAAGAAGAAAGGATGAGGAGGAGGAGAAAGAAAAAAGGATGAGGAGGAGAGGGAGAAGAAGGAGAAGGAGGAGGAACATAAAAATAAGAAGGAGGAGGAGCAGGAGGAGGAGCAAGAAGAGGAGAAAGAGAAGAAAAAGAAGAAGAAGAAGAAGAAGAAGAAGAAGAAGAAGAAGAAGAAGGACAAGGAGAAGAAGAAAGAGAATAAGGATGATGAGGAGAGGGAGAAGAAGGAGAAGGAGGAGGAGAAAAAGAAGAAGAAGGAGGAGCAAGAGGAGAAATAGAAGGGGAAGGAGGAGGAGGAGCAAGAGGAGGAATAGAAGGGGAAGGAGGAGGAGGAGGAGCAAGAGGAGGAATAGAAGGGGAAGGAGGAGGAGGAGCAAGAAGAGGAGAAAGAGAAGAAGAAGAAGAAGAAGATGATGATGATGATGATGATGATGATGAAAGAGGAGGAGGAGAAAGAGAAAAAGAAGGAGGAGGAGATGAAAGAGAAGATGATCATTAAAGTGCGTATTAAAGTAATAACAAGACAATATGAATAACTGCACTAGCCACGCTAACTCTAGAGCATTATAACAAGTAAGATATGAGTGTAGTAAAATTTCATATATATATATATATATAAGTCGCACACGTACCTGATTCATTCCTGGGGAATCTTCTGTAGAAGTGTCCGCTAGTGTTACAGAACACACTGTTAATTTTGCAGATGACAGTAAAAATACTAAACGAAAGATTAATAAATATAAAAGCACCTACTTCTAGAGTTTTCACATTTTCCTCTCCTCAGGATGGAATAAATGAGACAGAAAATCAGAAGCGTACAGAAACCCAAAGCTGTTCCCAAACCGAGCACTGTTGAATAGAGAGATCGAATCATTCTGTTTTATTTGTTAAATTTAAATTATTTGAATCATTCTGTTAAATTTAGTTTTTATAATTAACATTGTCGCAAAGTAGCTTTACATAGTAAAATAAATTTGGTAAAAAAATGTAAACTTATTATTTTAAAGATTTCTCTATAAACCCTGAACATTCCTATTGAACAAGTCTGTGGTGACAGTAGCAAGGAATAACTCCCCTCGACGTGGGGACACTCATCCTCATTTGGGTGAAACCAGATAAAAATACAAGCCATGTAGCAGAAACTTCATTATAGTTTAACATGAAGTCCAGCTGGTTATCTTTTAACTGTAATGGGAATTGTAGTCCTAAATCATTTCAGTAGAAGAGTTTCACCAGCAGTGGAAGGTCTTCAGTTTCCGAATGTATATTATTATATATAGTTCATTATTTATATATATATATCACCTACCAGCCAACACCTACATTAGCTTCACCATTATGCCGACTTACCTTTGTTACCTATGTTTGTCTCAATACTTTCCACTAAAAAGCTTGCGGCCTGGTTTACGGCATGCCTCGAGCTCCGAAAATGGCACACCACACTCAGTGAATTCAAGTAGAACGCCAGGTGTTTCTAAACACACCCTTACGCGTTCAAGCTCAGTACACAGACTGTTTCGCATACTGCATATTCGCTATAATCCCATTATTGATATATTAATATTTATTGTTTATTACTTGCTACCCTCCAGATTTCAGTGATGGTACAGAGGACGCTTTCCAATTATATTAAACCTGCTTGGTGTTTGCAAGCCCACAGTTCTAAGTCTGGCATATCAGTTATTAGAGACATATACAGCACACAATGTATACTGCTCGAGCCTGCCCAAAGTGTTTTTTGTTTGGTTTGGTTTTGTTTGGTTGTAATTAGCCCACTTAAATATACATCACTGTATACACAGTTATTTTTGTATTCCAGTAACTTATTCTTATTTTTTACCCAGCAAAGCCAATACTGCTGCTAGTTATGAATATATAAATAGATTTGAATTATAAGACATTGTACCTGTTTTCTCTCTAGTGTTGTTTCCATGCAGTGTTGCTTCACACAGGCCTGGTTTAGATGTTTCTGATGAAATTGTAACATTTTTACCTATAAATATTTATCACAATTCAGTTATTAACAATCTGTAACTCTTTGTTTTTGAAGAAAACGCAGTAAACATTTCACAACTTTATTATTATATTTGTCTTCCAGGTTGAACATGCTAATGTAAATAAGGAAAAATATCTTAACATTAAACCAGTCACTTCATCAAGTTTAGTGGAAAGCTTATCCATTCATCACTCATTTTCCAAACCACTTAATCCTATTAGGGTCGCAGGGAGGATGTCGCCGATCTCAGCCGACAATGGGCGAAGGCGTGATACACCCTGAACAGTTTACCAGACCATCACAGGACCAACACACACAATTTATAACAATCAATTCGCCTAATGTGCATGTCTTTGGACTGTAAACACAAGCATGGGGAGAACATGCAAACTCCACACAGAAACACCCTAGCCAAGCCCGGGACACAAAGCCAGGACCTTCTTGCTGTGAGACGGAGGTGCTAACCATTACACCACCGTGCCACCCAGAAATCTTACCTTTAATTTTTAAATAAGTTCCATCTCCAAATACAGGGATTGGTTTCAACAGTGCGCAGTAGTACATGGCTTCATCAGACTGAACGATGTTTAAAACAGTCAAATTAAAGCAGTTTGTAAATATTTTGGTTCGGAAACGAGACCCTTGGAATCCTGGGTAAAATGTTTCTCCGAGAGGTTTATATCCTGTGACCATAAGCTGAGGTTGTGCTCTGCTGGGTTGCTTAAACCAAGCTATTATTTCCTTTCTCTCTCTATTAACACAACACTGTAGAGTAGCCGAGTCTCTGATATCCACACTGAGCTCTTTATCAGGCTGATAAATTGATGACTCTGGGATGGACTGTGTAGTAACCCAGCATCTACCAGGCTGTACCGGATCTGGAAAAAACAAATGCGTAGGTTACTCAAATAATTCAGATAAAGTGATTCAGAGTAATACAGATGCCAAGATATTATATACATGTATAAAATACATCAAACATCAAACCAAATCGGAATTTATTACTTACACATGGTGCTGAAGATCAAACTTAAAATCCAGAGATCTGTCATTTTTAATTCCTCAGAAAATCTAAAGTGTTAAAATAAATGCTTTTGTAGCCCGGGTTAAATTTATATTCGTACTATAGTAGGTCTACTGTCCTGACAACGCCCCCGAATATGGCATGTGGCACGTCTTTTTTTTTTTTTTTTTTTTTAAGCATGCTAAACAGGCACATGACATTCTGATCTGCCTACACCTACACCACATATGTCTCTATTTGTATTTTGGTCTTGCACAGAGACATCATGACAAAGATGTACAGACAGAATGGAAACTGTGGTTTACTTGAACACGCATTTGTTCCTATAGTAATGTCTTATTGATGTTTATTTTAATTACCTTCATAATTCAACACGTGTGCACAAAATCTCAAATAATGTGATTAGAGTACTGAGTGTTACAAATAATGTAAATAATTATATAATTAAATTATTTAT
>JBCNYH010000016.1:19128481-19193195 GCA_039654325.1 Tandanus tandanus | reverse complement strand
ATATAATTATATCATCACGCAGCATGGATAATGTAGCAAATAGGCCTAGGCCTATCCAGGTGCTGATCTTACAATATGTAGGACCTTATATGGTTACCTCATAGTGTTCCATAGCAAAGGCATGTCTACCAGCACTCCTTTCAAAGTTATAAGGTTATAAGCTTTCAAGGTCACTCAAGGTCAAAGGTAATAGTCTCAGTTAAAGATCCATGTATGATTTTGTATTCGTGTTCCATAGTAACCGCGTGGCTGTCGGCACTCCGTTCAAAATCGTTTACACTCCAAATCCTGTGATCTTGATTTTCACCTTCAAGGTCACTCAAGGTCAAAGGTAATATTCCCAGTTAAAGATCCATATACGGTTTTTCTATTCGTGTTCCATAGCAACCGCATGTCTGCCGCCACTCATTTCAACATCTGTGCTCAAAATCCTGTGATCTCGATCGTGACCCTTCCCCTACTTGTCGGCTGGTTACTGAGTCATTTGAAAGCCCTTATTGCATCTATGGGTCGATGCAACTGTGTTTCTGAGATATAAGCAATTTCAATTTAACATGGGAAATAACTGGCTCCCAAAACTCTGTAACCTTACTCTGATCTTGACTTTTGACCCAGAGATTTCAAAATCGAATCATCTCAGGTAGGTAGTATCCTAACCAAGTTTGGTGAAAAAATTGTGCATGGGTGTGGTCAGAAGTTTGTTTTCAAACTTACTCACAAATGCTGGTGATTAAAATACGCCTAAATGTTTATTTGGGTACAACTATCACCAATTTGAGTACAGAAATTACTATAAATAGAGGAAAATATCTTCAACTCAAAATGTAACTTAATTTATTTTGGGTTTGATGAGTGAGGATTTACTGCCACCTAGTGGTAGATATAAAGTGGTGTATAGTTAAATCATGATTCCTTTGAGATATCTCCAATAATTAAAACGTCCAGTTACAGTGACATCATGCCAAACATCCAAAAACATGCACATCAGTCTAACTGGCTGTTCTAAATTCCCCCTGGGTATAAGTTTGAGTGTGAATGGTTGTATGTGTGTAGGTAAGGGTGTACCCCGCCTTCTCCCAGAGTGGGCTGAGATTGGCTCCAGCCCCACTGCGACCCTAATGGGATTAAACTGTTCAGAGAAAGAGAATAAATGAACTCCATGGGTTATAATGTCACAATCTGGCAACCACAGGGAGGACAGTGAGGGTGTTTACAGAGGAATGAATGATTAAACTCTGTGGACTCTTTTAAAGGGTGAAAGTAGAAGAATGTTATTGAGCGTGTCTCACATAACGGGATATAAGGTCTAATCCCGGCATACCCGAGCAGTTCCTCGGTGGAAAGCCGTGATCGTATAGTGGTCAGTACTCTGCGTTGTGGCCGCAGCAACCCCGGTTCGAATCCGGGTCACGGCAGGAGTTTTTAACCAGAACCGAGGTTTAAAGTTCTGAAATAAATATTACAGTGGGTTCAGGGGTGGTCTGGGACACACGTGGTCATATTTATCTCCATATTTCTCTGGAATTTTACAGCAATAATTCACCGCGTTGTTTTCTCAGTGTGTATGGGTCCACTACACTGAAGCGCCGCCTACTCAGATGACGTTGCGTCGCGTAGATGACGTCATATTTAAGTGCCGACAACCAGCAACAACAGGAGCAACAAAAGTCTTCATTTATAAATCAGCTTGGCTCAAAAAATACCCTCATTCTATACATTTAAAAATGTCAGAACTTAAAACTTTGCTTAACAGTTGCAATTAAAAACAGTAAATCTTAAAAACAAAAAGTTATTAAATTATAAAAAAAAAATCTTTACATTAATCTGGTATTTCAAAATTAACCAGTTTATATAAACAGACTCCTAAAGTTGTTGTCTTTTATGTTTTATACTTGTATTATGTTCTCCCCTTCATTTTCTGTTAATTTATTCAGTCATTGTATAAATTACCAGGACACACAAGAAACCAAGGAAGACAGGATGAGACAGAGAGAGAGAGAGAGAGAGAGAGAGAGAGAGAGAGAGAGAGAGAGAGGGGGGGGTGGGGGGGGGGGTGTGACTTGGATAGTTTCAATAAACACTGGCAAAGTGTCGCCTAAAACTGGGGCCAGTGCAGGTCATTAAGGAAGGCCTACGTCCAATGACAGACATTTAACAGCTGAAAAACATGCACACACATTTGAGACCTGCTATATTGTGATATTGCTGTCACACCCACATGCACACAGTGGACTTTTATTTTTTATTTTTTTTTGCCAAAAAAATCCTGGAACTGCTTCAAAATTGTTACAGGCCTCTTGGTAGCCTCTTTGACCAGTTTCCTCCTCGCTCTTGCTTCCAAATTGAAAGCACAACCAGATCATGCATAGCCGTCAGCGTGTTTCTGCCCTGCGATGGCCTGGCAAGCTGTCCAGGGTGTATGTACTCTGCCCTCGCCCAGAGTCGACTGAGATGGGCACCAGCCTTCCCGTGACCCTAATTAGGATTACGCGGTTCAAAAAATGAATGAATTAATGAAATAGGAGGGGGGAAATAATTTCTGAATAAGTCATTGTAAAATAATCGACTTCAGTGTGGTGTCTGTTTGTTTCTTTTTTTTCTATTATCGTTATTATTGAAAATAGTTATAATTTACAAACAAACACAAGACAGTATATATATATATATATATATTTTTTTTTTTAAAGGCAACATTAAAAATGTTAAATAAAAAAATTACATTTTTGAACACTTAGACTGTCAATAGGATCCTTGAAATGAGAAATTAATTCAAACTAACAGACATAAATAAATAAACTTCAAACAACAAAAAAAAGAGAAATAACATTTAAATTATAATAATTTAAAATAAATAAAAAATAAATAGAAAAAATATATATATATATAAAAAAAGAAGGACCAAACTCAGTCCTGTTAGTCATTCCAGTGGAAAGTGTCCTAAGACATCATACGATTCTTGTACTCTTGGTCCTTCTCTATTTGAACAGTGTGGTATATTTAACTCAACTGATCCACGAGCGATTATTAGAGCCTGATGCCACTCGATTACACCTGCCTGGCATCACGTGATTACAGTCAGTGAAAATGGCGGACGGAGAGCCAAACAGTGAAATTCAAAACAACGTTGTCAAAGATGAAAATTCAGGCACTACAGGAGTTGAACATCACAGCGTGGCAAGCGAAACCGATGGAGAAGGAAAGGATAAAGCTGGGGATAGTTCGTGGTCGGCCCCAATTTTGTCTTTTGCCCGAAAAGCTTCTGAAACTATCAGTAACGCTGGGCTGAGGAACCCCTTATCCGTGGCTGAGGCTCCTAATCCGGATACCTCAGACTCTTCAAACCCGGGTAGGACACCTGTTTAAACAATACTCATTATTATACAACTGCAGGGAATAATACCTAAAATTCTCGTAAAACAGAATTGTATGGAAGTTGAACAATAAAGGAGTGTAATACTGTATAGCATAGGGAACTGATGTTGTGCAATACCGAGTTAACATCCTCACTGACTCACTTGCCAAACCTTAATTTTACAACTATAGTCTTAGGAAGGCTGGAGACTCTCAGCCATCACTGGGTGAAGGCACAAGGTACATCCTGGACAGCTCACCAGACCGTTATAGGGCGACACATCCACACATGGGGTCAATTTGGAACAGCTAGTTCGCCTAATGTGCATATCTTTGGATTGTGGGAGGAAACCGGAGTACCCGGAGGAAACCCACACAAGCACGGGGGAGAACATGCAAACTCTATACAGAAGCATCCTCGCCGAGTTTGGGAATCAAACCCACAACCTCATTCATCCATCTTTCGCTTGTTCTTGTGAGGAAAATGTGCCAAACTCTGTACCCCCCAAATTAACATCCTGACTTTATTTACTTTAAAAATCTTCCTGTAAAAGCCTTGAAGTTACCTGGTGTCGCTACACAATCACTTAATTTGGTTCTGCCGTCATTTAGGGCACTAATGTTTTTGGAGATGTAAGGTTGATGTCATTCTATTTTTTTGCATTTATTTTAACACCCAAATCGTAACCTCTTGGCTGGGTTTAGGACTAAAATATACCACTGATGTACAGCCAGATGGAGCAAGGGTTGGAGGTTTTACATTGTTTGCCTTCCTCTTTGTTTGCAGAGCAAGTTTTCTTTTGGTTTCAGCAGAACTGGTTTTGGAGTTACAGTTTGTGCGGGTTATGAAGGTGGAGTTTAAAGTGTCTGATGCCGTGTTTCATCATCTTGTTGCCAGATCTGCATCTTTTTCACACACTTAGACTTTAATATCTGTTAGGCTAGCAACCATCTTTTTGTGGGTTAAGTTCCAGTCCAGTCCCCCGAGATTTTAATCGTGTGCAACAGCTTTGTTTACATCCAGATACGATCAAAATCAACAATCTTTCAAAGATTTCTCATTAAAAAAGGTATTATATATACGTATTTTATTAATTCATTAATTTGCTAAACTGCTTAATCCTGCTAGCGTCATGGGGAGGCTCAAGCCTATTTCAGACAACTCAAGGTGAAGGCAGGGTACACCATGAACAGCTCGCCAGTCCATCACAGGGCAACATAACCTTTCATACTCACACCTAGGGGCAATTTGGAACAGCCAATTAGCCTGATATGCATGTATTTGGACTGTGGGAGTACCCAGAGAAACCTCACACAAGCATGGGGAGAACATGCAAACTCTGCACCCTGGCCAAGCCCGGGATTCAAACCCAGGACTTTCTTGCTGTGGGGCAGATGTGCTAACCACTACACCACACTGCCGCCTGTAAATGTTTTATTTGTATTTGGTATGTTGGTAATATATGTCTAAACCTCTGTGTGTTTGCAGCTCTGAAAGATCCGATGTCGATTGAGAGATCCAATCTGTTATCCATGATGAAGCTCAGTATAAAAGTCCTGATCCAGTCCTCTCTCAGCCTGGGTCGGACGCTCGACTCCGAGTATCCACCTCTGCAGCAGTTTTTTATCGTGTTAGAACACTGCCTTAAACACGGACTGAAAGGTGAAAATCTTCTGATTTAAAAATGATGGGAGTTCTGATTGGTATCATTTATTCGTGGACCGTATGTAATTTTTATCTTCTCATTTATACGATGAACGCGGTGCAGTGAAGAAGTCCTTCATTGGGCAGAATAAATCAATCTGGGCTCCTCTGGAGCTGGTGGAGAAGCTGTGCCCCGAGTCAGCCGACCTCGCCATGAGTGTACGAGACATGCCTGCACTTAAGTGAGTCTCCATCTGTGTGTATATCTATATTAAGGCGAGTCACAGGTGGGTTTGGGGTGGGGGGTGTCCTTGGGTGTTGTGTAGTCTAATTTAATGAGCATACATTTACATATTTAATAAACTAAACTAAAATTTCTGATGTTTTGAATGAAAATATGAAAATATTTTCAAGAGAAATACTTATACACTGTGGGGTTTTGTTTGTTTATTTGTTTGTTTGTTTATCTGATTCTGAAAATCTTATGTAAATCCAACAATCATCAACATTTTTAAATGATAAATAATGTGTGAATAATAAATTAAGTACACTGTATGTAGTTTTACCCTCATTGGCTTCTGACTTGTCTGAAGCGTGGTATATTTAGGAACCATGTTTAAAGTGGGCGGGGCCAGGTTGTTGATAATGGTGTCGTGGTCACGATTGGACAAAAACAGTGAAATATTACTGAGGCATTTCAACCAGAAATCTGAACAATGATCCCTGAGACAAGCAAATTGTTTCAGGATTCTGCAAATCCTAAATGTTGTTTTTTTTTTATTTCTTTTCCCTTGATTTTCTTCAGCAATAAAGGTTTTGACCCTCTGTGATTGTCCTTTGCAGGACGGGACTGGGCCGAGCTCGAGCCTGGCTGCATTTGGCTCTCATGCAGAAGAAAGTAGCGGATTACTTGAAAGTTCTTATAAACAGAAAAGACCTTCTGGGGTGAGCGGATCATCAGATAATGTGACCAGAATTAATAAATTATACGTGTAGACGGGGGAGGCAGGGTGGTGTAGTGGTGAGCACATCCACCTTAGAGCTAGAAGGTCCCAGGTTCGAGTCCTGGGCTCAGGTCTTTATGTGTGGAGTTTGCAAGTTCTCCCTGTACTTGTGTGGGTTTCTTCCGGGTACTCCGGTTTCCTCCTACAGTCCAAAAACATGCACGTTAGGCTGATTGGCTGTTCCAGATTGCCCCTAGGTGTGAGTGTGAGTGTGACTGAATGGTTGTGTGTATGTTGGCTCGTCTTCACCCAGTGATGGCTGAGATAGACTCCAGCCTCCCTGCAACCCTAACAGGATTAAGCGGGTCAGAAAATGAGTGAGTGAGTGTACAGTATAGACAGCTCTCTAGTTATTGGCACCCTAAGCAAAAGATGTGTTATAAAATAATATAGTTTTGGGAGTAATTAGCTTAATTGGACAATGGGAGAAACTTATTTTGCACAAAATGTTTAATGAGAGGGTGCCAATCAATGTGATCCAGGATTTAGGAATTGAGCAGTGGTGTGGAAGTGTAAGAGGACTAAAAGAAGACTAAAAGTTCCAGTCTGTACAAGACTAAAAAAACTGAACCTTACAAAACTCTGTCCCTCTCACACACACACACACACACACTCTCTCTTTCACCTGTGTGAACACACACACATAACTTACATTGTTCACTACTGTTTATTGCACTACCTCAACCCTGTCATTATTTCATTACGCTGCTATGTTTATATTTATATCTATGCCTGTATCCTATTTGCACTACCTCAACCGCTGCTACTCTGTACATCATTTCCTTTTTTTATTCCATCTCATCTTTTTCTTTCTTTCGACACTAAGTGCTTATTCTTGTGTTGTCTTTTTCTTTTTGCACTGTATTGTTTTTGCACTGTTTGCACACTTTGCTGTTTATGTGCCCAGGACAAAAACCTTGGTCGTAGCTCTGTGTTGTTGTTTTTTTTTGATGTTTATGTAGTACCTGGTCCTGGAGAAATGTTGTTTCATTTCAATATGTACTTCGTCAGCTATATGTGGTTGAAATGAAAATAAAAGCTACTTGAACTTGAAGAATGGTAAAGCGTTTGTTGGTGTGTAATAGAGAGTTTTATGAGCCGGGAGCATTAGTAATGGAGGAAGAAGGATCTGTGATTGTCGGGATGCTGGTGGGGCTGAACGTCATCGATGCCAATCTGTGTGTAAAAGGGGAAGACCTGGATTCTCAGGTGAGACACACACACACACACACACACACTGTGTTTCTGTTTCTAGGATCATGTTTTGTGCAGGCGTTTGAAACAGTGTATTATCTGGATGTCGCAGGTGGGCGTCATTGATTTCTCGCTGTACTTAAAGGACCCGCAGACAACCGAGACCATACAAGAGTGAGTAACGCTTCACTTCCTAAAATCAACACTGCTGACAAACTGCTTTGTTTCATATTAACTCCTGTATCTTTCATTCATTTTCTAAGCCACTTAATCCTAATTAGGGTCGTGGGGAGGTTGCGCCCAACTCAGCCGACTGTGGGCGAGGGTGGGGTACACCCTGGACAGCTCACCAGGCCATTGCAGGGCCAACTCTCGCACAACCATTCACACTCACACCTAGGGGCGATTTGGAACAGCCACTTAGCCTACTGTGCATGTTTTTGGACTGTGGGAGGAAACCGGAGTACCCAGAGAAAACCCACGCAAGCAAAATGCAAACTCCACACAAACACCCTGAGCCCGGGAATCGAACTCGGGACCTTCTTGCTGTGAGGTGAACTATAAAAATATATAAATAAATAAATCTCCTCAGTGTTTCCCAACGACAGTCTGGAGTGAAAGTAGGAAAGGGTAACACTGAGTTTTCTTGTCATGGCCTTTCACTCCCTGATTTCCACGTGTATCACCTGTCTTGCTAACTTAATTATCCATTTAACAAGGTCATGTTCCGTGTTACCATTCATGCTTCGTGTTGTTTTGCTCGACAAAAGTTTGTCTGCCTACCTGACTTAGACTGTGTGTTTTATTTTATTCTTATTGCTGCCTGTCGTCAAGGTAAGTCAATGATACATAACAGCCAATCGGCATCAACTCAGCAACCCGGCAGCCTTATTGGGTTTTCTGTTGCATGGACACGGGACAAGCATCCAAATCATGTTCCATCCCCATGGTGCTCCACTAGTAGTTATTACTGTAAACATTTGCCTTGTTCTTGTCTTTAGAGTGTGTAAGTAAGGTATGGCGAAATCCACAATTGTCCGCTGCAGCATCATCGTTTCATAAAAAGTGTACAAAGCACTCTGTAAGCTGCCAGAGACTCCTAGATGGAAATTATAATAGTAATAATAATAATAGGAAGAAAGACCCTTAGTGCTTGGCTCTATAATAGCACTCATTTGGGCTGATTCACGTCTGGTGCCATTTCATTGTTTTGTGCTGTTTTACTTGTCAGTGACACAAAAATGACTGCGATTCTGGACCAGAAACACTATATAGAGGAACTGAACCGGCACCTGAGCGGCACAGTGACGGACCTTCAGTCCAAGATGGATTCGCTGGAGAAAACCAACTCGAAACTCATAGAGGAGGTCAGAGCACATGTACAAAGCATAAAACGGATAAGGAGCACTGTATTATATTTGTGGAATGTGTTCTGTAGAGAAAGTGTGTGTGTGTGTGTGTGTGTGTGTGTGTGTGTGTGTGTGTGTGTGTGTGTGTGATGTGCAGCTCTCGGCTGCTACGGACCGGATTAATTCTCTGAGGGAGGAGCAGGAGCAGCTTCGTCAGGAGAATGCCGCCATCCTCCAGACCAGCCAGAGGAAAGAAGAAGTAAGATAAAGAAACAAAATAACAATTCTAGCAGTGCATTCTGGGTATTATATTATTTAGCTTGCACTTCCTGCTCCTCCAGGTAACTCTACAGGACAGCCAGGTGGAACTGGAGACGTACAAACAGACGAGGCAAGGTCTGGATGAAATGTACAACGTGGTTTGGAAGCAGTACAAGGAGGAGAAGCGCATCCGGCAGGTCGGGGACACACCCACCGACACACACACACCTCGTACCTATATACTGGCTTGTTAAACACACGCAGTGAGTTGACTCAGCTGTAGTGTGTTGGTGGTGCAGGAGCTGCAGAAGGAGCTGGAGCTGCAGGTGGGTCTGAAGCAGGAGATGGAAGTGGCCATGAAGCTGCTGGAGAAGGACATTCATGAGAAACACGACTCACTGGCGGCTTTACGGCAACAACTGGACCAGGTCAAAATTCTCAACCTGCAGATGTTCAACAAGGCACAGGTAATGAACTTGTGTATGTATCGAAAAATTTATCTGGGATTTTTTTTTTTAAAGAAAAGTCCAGAACAGGTTTGCAAAGCAGGATTCCTTCAACTACAGATGATGTAGTAGTAATAATAATAATAATAATAATAATAATAATAATAATAATAATAATAACTAGAGGTGCATGGTACCTCCACCAGGCAAAAATAGATTATTATAACTTGGCATAGTTATATTGAAATGTCTCCCCCTAGTGGTCATCTGATAAACATTTTGCTCCTTGTTAAAGATGGGGATTTTGGGTGGGTTTTTTTTTTTCCCCCCAACATGATCCCATGCATAGATCACCTCCAAGATTCAATGGGTTCTTACCACTCCCGGGCCTCATCCCTCCACCACAAAAATAAAATCAGTAGTTTTTACTTAATCCTGCTAAAAGGAAAAATCCTGTAACCGATGCTTGTTACAAAGTCTTTAATAAATTCCCTGATGTGGATCGTGATACAGATCTGTGCCAAAATGTTGTGGGTTCTTGCCAGGCCCATACCCCATTCCTCCACCAAGTTTAGTGAAAGTAAGCTCAGTAATTTTTGCATTATACTGTTAAAAGGCAAATAAACAAACAGATGCTGGTGAATACATAATCTCCCCCATCAAGCGACTGAGGTGGTAATAATAATAATAATCATGTTTTTTTTGTTGTTGCTTTTATAATATATAATGATTTGTATTCATTCCACTGCTGTACTTTTCTCTCGGTCTCCCCCTACTGGTGGTTGTAGGATATTGACAGCGTGGCGCAGAAGAAAGAGGAAGAGACTGAGAAACTTGAGGAGAAGATGAAAGAAATGGAAGCAGCGATGAAGGAGCTGGAACTGAGGTACAGCTCAGTCACTTCCACCCTTTGCACTGATTCATTAGGACGTGTAAATTAGCGAAGATCTGACGATCCAGAAAGACGGTGTAACGAAAGATCTGCTTGGACACTGCAGGTTACAGAACTCCGAGAACGGAAGGAAGAGCACGGAGGACAGTCAGAAAGAGCTGTGCTCAGAAATGAAGGGGAGAATGGACGGGTTGCAGAAACGGCTCGCCGACCTTGACACACTGAGGTACGTGAACATAACCTTTTTTTTTTTTTGGTTTGTTTGTTTTGCAGTAAAGATGAGGTAAAATGAAATAAATGAAAATAAAGTCCAGAGTGGTGGTGTTTGGAGGTGAAATGAACAACTATGAGGTTAGCATCTCATATTCTGTAAATTACATCAGTTTGAAAGTTAATGTTGGTGAGTATCTCGCTCTTTAGGGCGGGGTTGGAGGCGGAGCTAAGCAGGGAGAAGGAGCAGAGGCAAAGTCTGCAGAAAGATCTGCAGCGCGAGCAGGACAACAGCACTGAACTGCGCACACAGCTGCAGCAGCTGCAAGGCCTTCAGATGGTCAGACACACACACACACACACACACACACACACATGATCTCTCATTGTTTAAGACTTTGTAGCCAGTGCTAAATAAAAGCAGCAGGTTATAATGTGAAATGAATTCACTGTGTCACTGTCGTGTATGGAAATGGCCTGGAACAGGAAATGCTGGATCTTCGTCAGGAGAAGAAACAGTTGCAGCAGCTGTGTGAGGAGCAGGAGCAGGCACTGCAGGAGATGGGCCTTCACCTTAGCCAGTAAGACCGGACCGATGAGACAGTCATTACAGTTAATACAGTTATTATGCGTGCTGCATCACCTACACGTACATGATGTTCTGTTCTGTTCTTCAGGTCCAAACTGAAGATGGAGGACTTTAAAGAGGTCAATAAAGCATTAAAGGTGAGCAGCGTGAGGGAGGATTGGAGTTCGGCTCTTGTTTGCATGTTAGTAAATAATGATGTAATTTAGTAGAGCAGATAGAGATCACGTGACACAGTGAACCGCCGCAGCCTGTCTCTGGGCGAAGGTGGGGTACACCCTGAAGGGCTCGCCAGTCCAGTGCAGGGCAACACACAAACAGCCATTCACACTCACACCTAAGGACAATTGTGAACAGGCAGTTAACTTAATGTAAATCTTTGGACTGTGGGAGGAAACCGGAGCACCCTGAGGAAACCCACGAAAGCACAGGGAGAACATGCAAACTCCACATAGAAACGCCCTTACCAAGCTCGGGACTCGAACCCAGGACCTTCCAGCTGTGAAGCAAATGTGCTTGCCACTACACCACCAAATAGTCATAACTGTTTTTGTATTGAATCGAGACTGAAGTGGGCGTGGCCTAAAACACACCTGGTTTATTTTGTTCATATTAGTGCATTAATCTAGATCTTCATGTTCTTTGTGAACTTGTGTCCTGGTCTAGGGTCACGCCTGGCTGAAAGACGACGAAGCCACACAGTGTAAGCAGTGCCAAAAGGAATTCTCTATCTCTCGGAGAAAGGTGAGCTTTCTCATTCCATTCCGAGGAATTCTCGTCCAGATCTGTTTTGTTGTCGCGCCTCTAACACCACTCTTGCATCTCATGTCTTATTTCAGCACCACTGTAGGAACTGCGGAGATATTTACTGCAACAGCTGTTCCAGTAACGAGCTGGCGCTGCCATCATACCCCAGACCGGTGCGCGTCTGCGACATCTGTCACACCCTCCTGCTTCAGAGAAGCTCCAGCGGATCATGACGTTCCTAAAACTACAACAAACGCAACCAATCACAGGCTGACCTTTCCAGGCTATAAATATGCATCGCCAATTTTTAAGAGGCTTCTGTTTGTCTGAAACCTTTTTAGCCAGCATGTGGAACAGTAACCTAAGAATGATATGCAAAGTGATTTTGTAATTTTGTCTACTACAGGGAGATTGTGATCATTTTTATGAGGACTAATACAGTAATATGTAACACTTAATGATATTGACTGATTTATATTTACATATGCTTCAGATCATCTCCATTTTAGGGAGAAAATCTAACTGTAAACACTTTTCGTAATCCTTTTTGTGCACCTGCACAGACGAGATGCTTTCACGAAATGTAGGTGGCTTCATTTAATCAGGTGTCCTTTTTTTAATGTGATTGTAGGAAATAAGAATTAAAAAGTGCTTTTCTTAAAGCTGTGTTGTGTAAGAGATGAAGTACTGCCTGCTTTGTGCAATAATATTACAAATAACTTAATAAACATGAATTTAAAAAAATAAAAAAAAACATGCTGTTTTTGAGTTTGGAATAGATTTAAAACGCTGCAAAGATTCTTCCAGAATACGGCTTTGATTACAGCATTTAACTCATCCGTCAACATGGATCACACTATATCACATTTATATAAATCATTCACACATGAGAAGGTGGGGTACACCCTGAATAGCTTTCCAGGCAATTAAGGAACACAACCATTTACACTCAAATCTAGGGGAAATTTGAACAAGCCATTTAGCCTAATGTGCATGTTTTTGGACTGTGGGAGGAAACCAGAGTGCCTGGAAGAAATCCACACAAGCAAGCCACACAAGCAAGCGGGAAATGCAAATAGTAAAAAATACCCTCCCTGAGCCCAGGACTCGAATCTAGGTTCTCCTCGCTGTGAGGCGGATGTGCCAACCAATACGGATCACTGAACTTTTATATCTGGAATATATTGTGCTGTTAAAACTGTTTTTTGTTTTTTTTAATTAACGTTTAATATTATTTAGAACAATTTCTAAAAAGTTATGTGGGGCACAAATCCATAACTGCATCAGCTGACAGGATTAATCATTCACTAATTGTGTAAAATATTTTCATAGGCATAGAAATGACTCAAAATAATTACCTTTTCTCTCATGCATCCTTACCCTGAGCTTTCATTTCATGCTCTCAGCTGTCTGTGCACATTTCCTTTTATGGAGTTTTGTGAGTGTCGCTAAATGCAAATGAGCTGTCAGGAAAATGCTTTGTGTTTTTCAGGTGATCAGCATGTACGCACACGCAAATCTGAAGAAACTCGCTGTTTCTTAAACCATAAATCTGGTTGGGGGGAGGGGAGTTGGTGGGTAGTGCCACAAAATTGAGACAATTCCTACCTTCTTGAAAGCACTGGAGTAATGCATGTCACTAATGTTCTAATCACAATTTTCTTCAGATCTCAAGTAAACTTCTATGTGTACTTTAGAATGTTTTGTAGCCAGGGTGGATGAAAAACTTTTCTGAATTATCCCTCCATCCATCTTCCTACATTTATCCAAGGTCAACAGGTCTAGGACGGGAACCCAGGCATCCCTCTCCAGCTTCTCCTGGGGAATCCCGAGGCGTCCCTAGGCCAGACGATGTACAATCCCTCCAGCGAGTTCTGGCTCTGCCCCAGGGGCATTAAGCAATCAAATTATTTCATGGTTTAATCAGGTGGTGTGTGTGTGTGTGAATAAGTATCAAATGCTTCAGCTTAATAATGCAGTGCCAATATTACTGCAAATCTAATCAGGATTAAAAACTCAACTACACAACACCAGTTGTTCCTGAAGCACCATTTTAATGCCAAATTTTTTTTTTACTTTCATAAAAGGGTAACTATAAAACAACTTTTTTCTCTCTCACCAATCAGGGTTTTATTTACCATCAGCTGAAATCATTCATTGTTTCATTTCGGCAAAAACCAACAAGCTGGTGTTCTATCAAAGTAATTAAAGACAAACAAACAGACAACCAAGTGTAAATGTTCACGTATGTGTATATACAACCGTCTGTAATACTGACCTCATTTTAACCAGAAGGTCCAATAAACACCCCCCCCCCCACCCCCCAAAAAAGTCATGTTGCAATGACGCATGTTCATATAACAATAGAGTTTTTAATAAACACTGTTCCAGCAAAAATTTCAGCTCGCCCGTGCAAAAATGAAAAGTGGACGTTAAGCTGTTCCTCACATCGCACCACAAAAAAAAAAGTCAGAGAAAAAAAGATCACATGATCAACACTATCACCGCATGCATCTAAATAAACATTACAGTCAGAGCCACAGCGCTCTCTCTGTACTTCAACATGCTTTACAACCGTATAACTACCCCAGCTTCTCACTAGAAACCCACTTGGCCCCACCCTGCCCACAGAAAAAAAAGTCAGGAGAAAAACAATCATCTCTGTGCATACATATAAATAAATTTCAACTAACAGGCGACTGTGTTGTCGTCCACCCAACACCCCCCCCCACTAACGGAAGGTCCAGAAACACATTTCACTTAATACAAAAACGAGGGGGAAAAAATTTAAGTAATAATCCAACTGAACAAACTGGTGAAGTAAAAAGGTGAAGAGTGCCTTAAAAAATATAAAACAACATATTTTGCACTGAGAAAGTAAACGAAATTACAGAGAAACATTAAATCAGGGAGTCTGTGGAGATCGGAGGCGGTGGTCGCTACATGCCCCAGCCTCCCCCCAAGCTGCTGCTCAGGCCGTTCATCCCCATCGAGCTGCGGCTTCCCCCGCCGTAGTAACTGCTCCCCATTCCGCCCTGATTACCTGACAGGAGGGACAAATACACACTTTAGGACCTGCGAGATCTCACACCTACGCATCATGCAAAAACACCAAACACATCATTTCTCATAGAAATATTGAATAATAACACCGCTAGGCCCTGATCACACCTGGCATTAATATGCATTCTGGCTGTAAGTGGACCGCACTAAATACAGGTGTGAACGAGGTGCAATAATCAGGGACGCCCTGTTCAAGGTGATGCTATTATAACATCCATGTGACTGAAACAGCGAGTCCAGGCACGTGAGAGAGGATTCATGGGAAGATAATAAATGCTTGGGAAGACTGATGTAGTAAATGCATGTAAGAAATCTGATCCCGAGTACAGGGGGTCCTCGACTTACGACAGGGTTCAACAGGGTACAAGTCGGATTTTGTCGTAAGTCGGATTACATCACTCAATCATGCTAATGCGGTAGCAAAATCATAATCTAGGATATAAAAACACATTCCGATGACGCATGAAAGCATAACTAGCAGTAAGACAAAAACATATGGAGGACAAACATAAAATAATGAAATAAAACAAACAAAAAAAAGAGAGAACAATTCCTTACGGAACGACAATTCTTAATGATTTATGGCATGAGGGTTGTAACCTCAAACCATCGTATGTCGTGTCCGTCGTAAGTCAAGGACCCCCTGTATGTACTGGAGATGCCAGATCTAAACAGCTGTCCACTTGTGATCGAATGGCTTGAGACGGATGTTATTACCAGGTGTGAACAAGACCACAGTGGCACTAAAGTCAAAGCTTGTTCCTGTTTACTGATGACACTGTAGAAGCCTGAAGCAGAGCTGACACTCACTGTAATCACCGTATCCTCCCATGCTGCTCTGGTTGCTGTAGCCGCCGCTGTACCCGGAGCTCATCTGCTGACTGCCGTGCCCGTAGGACGACTGGTTTCCTGCCATAAAGGAACAGAATCAGTTTGAGTTAAAGCAAATTCATGGCTTGAATAAATAAACCTATTGCTGTTATTATCTGACCTCCATATCCGCCGCTGCCGCCCCCTGCTGTCGAGTTCAGGAACAGCTCAACATAACGATGCTCTGCAGGATTAAATAAATAAATAAATCACTCACCAAAACGTTTAGTTCTACAAGGGTGACAAAGAGACTGGAGTCTCTCTCAGCCAGCACAGGTGGGGTACACCCTGAACAGCTCACCAGGCCATCACACACTCAACCATCAACTCTCACACTCACACCTGGGGTGATTTAGAACAGCCAATAAGCCTAATGTACATGTTTTTGGACTGTGGGAGGAAACCGGAGTACACCGAGGAAACCCACACAAGCAGGGGAAGAACATACAAACTCCACATAGAAATGCACTCGAACTAAGGACCTTCTTGCGCTGCAGCAGACGTGTTAACCACTACGCCACTGTACCAAAGCAGTTACTGTACAATAGCAGGTTTGCTATTTAAAAGGGAGATCTTTCCCTGTCTAGACGTTTAAAAAGATCCCATGATGCAGTACCCAGACGATGTACCGATGTTTGCAATGCTGCACACTTTACACCCTCAATGGTCACCATCTTGGCCATGTACGAAAGAGGCGGGGCTTTTAGCCTGAGTGAAAATGGTGGTCGATGATGTACGGGACACACTAGTGAGACAAATTTTAAAAATAGTTTAGCAACAACGACAGCAAAATGTTTGTCGGATGATGCGGTGTGATCGGTGTTTCTGGTAAGTGAAAAGGCGCCGTTTCTGGAAGTCCGCGATCCACAGTGCTCGGTTTAAGACATTACCTTGCCGAAACTCACACTACACAAGTAAATAGTCTCATGCAATTTTTTTCCACTGCTGTACTTACGCATGTTGGCTTTGTCCTTTGACATGGCGGCCACGGCGTCCTCGTGCGTAGCAAACTCGACGTCTGCTTCACCTGTTACTCTCCCGTCAGGTCCAATCTCCACATGCACACGCACCGGGTTCAGTGGAGAGAAAAACTGCAAGTGGAATACAAATACATAACTACGAAGGAGCTCAACCGACATCATGTTCATTTTAGTTACTATTAATATTAATAAACAGGAAACTCATTAGGACGTTTATTCGAACTACTGTTTAGAAGTGGAACAAAGGAGCTCACGTTATAGATGTCAGTCTCTGTGGCTCTGTACGGAAGCCCTCTCATATGAACACAGTGACCGGTCGTGCTCTGAAAAGAGGAACCGCCGTCCCCGTAACGGCCGTCTAATGCGAGGGTGGAGAAGAAAACAAATGTGTTAAACAGAAACCTCAAGACACGTCATCATGATGTCATCATAACAATGAAACCTTAACAAGTCTAATGATGGAGTCATTGCTTTCAATCAAGAGGACAATGATGCTTCAGCTCCAGGCTGTATACATACCTCCTCCGTATCCTCCACGGCGCACGCGCTCAAACGAGACCCCGCGGCTCATGCTGTTGTAGCCGCGGCCGCCCGGCCGGTCGTAAGGTCCCGGCCTCTGCATTCCCATCACCTTCCTCTGCGGTTCATAGTGCGTACGCACCTCCGCGCGGCTGCTCTTGAAAATCTCTATGTACCTAAGAATGCCAAAGCACACCGTCGGAAACCACGGTCTAAAGACCTGAGGACACATTGCATTGCTGCGTACACAGGAAATAACAAACCCTAAGAACTGCAGCACTGAATAACTGGCAATGACTCGGCTTAGAGTTTGAAAATGAAATGGAAACTTCAGTCAAACCCTCATTCAGCTTTTCTTATGGCCACTTTTTAACATCATTATTATTATTTTCTACTATTATTACTTTTTAAGTATGCAGGGATTACACTGAGTACAGAGAAAACATGGTAGAGAGACTTCAGTCCTTCATGTTTGACGCAGTATTACCTGTGTTACCGGGTCCATGTGATCTGAAGTCTCCAGAGCAATAAAAAATTATAATTATTATTAAATAATATATGTCAAAGAAAATCCCTCACATCATCAAACTTAGTGCTGAGTGGACATCCTAACCACATGAATCTGCCATTATACACACATCACCTCAAATATACATATATACACACACAACATAAACGATGCATGTGTGTAACGGCAAACGCAAGACAGCACTTGTTGAAAGTTAACATTAAAATTCTATAATAAAATCTGTATAATGCAAAATTTAATTTAAAAATATTTTAATGACTTTATTGGTGGTTATTTGAAAACTGAATCCCAGAATGAGGTCATCCATACCCAGATTAAGAGGGAGGAGTTTGGCTTTAAAGATTTCTTTCAGTATTTCAGGTGTTTGTGTATAAATATAACAATCCTGGTGTTGATATAGTTTCCCACTGCACCGGTAATGATTTTAATCCAAACCTTTTGACACCACCAACACAAATCTGTCCATCAAACAGCACAAACATATCAAAATCCTATATTTCCTGTACATGTTAACTTAGCCCTCGATGACATGATCATTCTGGTACTCAGGTTTCAAATAACTGCCCATAAAATCATTAAACAGATGCTATCGTCCTACGATTCTGCACACAGAACGAAATGATTCTAGAGATTTGAATGATATTTTCAATTTAAGTGCTGTCTTCTCCTTTAAGAACAGACGTCCGGTAATCTCACACGGAAACGAAAGTGAAATGTTTTACGGTGCTCTTACACATACGAGTCCGCTTTAAAAACCTCAGTTTTATTGATTTTTTTTTTTTGACATAGGATGCTAATACAACAATTTCAAATAATAATATATATATATATATATGAATACTGGAGTTAACACATCTGCCATGCTCCATAATCAACAGAAACAAATAATATCTGTGGTTCTTTGGCTCAGTTTGTGCTTTAAGACTCGCGCTGTGTCTCAACTTGCGTAATTCTTATTTTGAGTACATAAATACACTGGGCAGCCAAAAAAATGGCATTGTTGCTCCAGTTGTTCAGGTTGAGGCTTAGCTACATAAATGTGGCAATAAAATGAAGTCGGCTGATGACCTGAATGTTCTGAATGAGCAGGTTATCACATCAATGGACTTTATCTTCCCTGTTGGCTCGGATATAAAATGGGGACTCAAATAATGAGCGAGTGGTTCAGGGAGCAGAGGAATCATTTTCACATATGTATTGGCACCCCAGAGTCCTGACCTTAACCCTATTGAGAGTTTTGGGGATGTGCTGGAGACGACTTTATGGAGTGGTTCAGTTTTTCCCTCATCAATTCAAGACGTCGGTGAGAAATGAACCCGACACTGGATGGAAATAAATGTTATGTTGCTTAAGTTTGTTGAAACAGTGGCATGATGATTACGTGCTGTAAGCAAGGATAAAGGCCGAACAACAACATTCATATGTGCGACTTTTTTTATTGGCCGGGCAATATGTATGTTCACACTGAAGTGTATCAGCATGCAGTGCACCATTACTGCCCGGATGCTCTAATCAAAATAGTAAAAATGTACTGGCAAAACTACACATTTCACCCTCGACGGTCACAGTCTTATCCATGTATGGAAGGGGCGGAGCTTTTAAACTTTGTGAAAATGGCTGCCAAAGACAGAGAGCACAAACACCGGAGGGGGGGGATACATTTTTAAATAATTCATTTTAAAGAGAGGTAAGTAACAAGCCACCAAGGATTTTAGCTAGAGATATGGTCAAATTGCATGATTGTTATTTCTGTTAAGTACACTATTTGAAACAGCACGACCATGTCATGTGCAGTACAAACAAGTACGTACACAGTGCACATAGTATGTTAACAGAAATACGCAAACTGAGACACCGCAATACGCAAACTGAGACATACTGAAAAGTATTCAAACTTAGACAGTGCGTGTTCAGAAGCTCGTATAATGTGATGAATAAATGATTGATTCGATGACCCACTCAGCACTAATTCTGGGAACCTGAGCACAGTGTGTGGTTTGATAAGAACTGGATGTCATCTTTTAAAAAGCTATGTGTGGTTGTTAATGCTAACAGTTTGAGAGAAGGTCTTGCCATTTCTGCAGTGCATATAATTTCAGAGGTGTACACCATAAGAAAAGCAACTTATCCAGCCAACCAACCAACCATCCCCACCTGTGCCCTATTCTTTCCTTGTGTTTCTTTAGAGCCTTTTCAGCTATATCCTGTGAAGCAAACTGCACGAAGGCCTCCCCCGTACTCCTCCCCTGGAAGTCCACCGGCAATGTTATCCCATTTGGCACGATTTCCAACCCTTCAACCCAAGGACAGATAACCCCAGTGGGGGACATATTAAATCACAAGCCCATTGACACAGATTTATAGTTTGCTAAGGGAACTTTTGTACATAAGAAATTAGGAAATTACATGGAAATACTAGATGGGGTGCAATGTACTATGTGTGATAACGTTACATAAATTATATTAGCATGGTATGAGAAACTAGCAACAGGTACCCAAAAGATCACTATAGGCCATTTTCCACTGCACAAATTACAGGAACCTTTAATAGTTGTTTATTTTAAAGAAATAGACACTGTTTTTCTCTCTCCACATTTTCATTCCACTGGTCTGATAGCAAAAGTTCCTAAGAAAGTTTGGTACCAACAGGAACTGGGGAGGAGCTAGCAGCCCTGTTCATTGCTAATTGGCTGTGTGCGCAAAATAAAATGTCCCACTGAATAAACAAACTCGCGTGTACATGGATCACTTCCCAAAAACAGATCATTTGCATGTAGTGACGCTCACAAAACTCCATAAAAGGTCTCGTGTATACACCTCGGAGCACGAAATGAACAACCAGCGTAAAGGCCGAAAAACTAAAAAGAATCTTATTTTGACTCACTTTTATGCTGATAGAAAAAAGCATTAATATTCAACCGAATCAATCAGAAGACGACAAATGACTGATAATAATATTATTAATAATAATAATAATAATAAGTACGCACTGTCACCTCGCAGCAAAAATGTTCTGGGTTCAAGCCCCAGGGTTGACTGGGGCCTTTATGTGTATTGTCTTGCAGTTTCTCTATGTGGGTTTCCTCTGGGTTCTCCAGTTTCCTCCCACAGTCCAAATACACTGACATTAGCTCAACAGGCTAATCTTAATCTTAATTGCCTGTAAGTTGAAAAATAACATTGATGCAGAGTAAACCCAAGTTCTGTTGGTACCTTTTTTGGGCCAGATCTAGTTTGTGAATGTGCAGTGGAAAAGCACCCTATAACTCGTTATCATGCAACTGTATTTATAAAAGGTATTTAGGCAACCATTTAATCATGAGATACGACTATTAAAAAAAAGCTGATCTTCATGGCTTTCCTTATAATTACTGTATACATTACAACTGATCATGTTATAAAATCGTAGCCTAGTAGTTATATTACACATAATGAGAGTTTATGATTGATAAGGTGTGGGATAAAAACCCTAATCACTGGTTGACGTACCTGCAAAAAACTGAACAATCTCCTCTTTGCTGCAGCCAAAGGGCAGACCTCGAAGCCTGACCAGACCGTCCCCTGCTGTGTCCGGACAGTTTGGACCAGTGTGCTTTAAAACCCAGTCCATCTCCACATTATTAGATTTGAAAACTGAAACAATAAAACACTCGCTCAGTACCTGGTCACGTCACTCACATACGTTTTCACCCTCCTTCCCTTCAACCTTCACCTTCTACATAACGGTGTCCCATGGTTTCTCGATCCTTCTTCAAGGCGATCTTCAGATCTTCCTCTCCTTCAAACTCCACGAACGCCTCTCCGCTCGGCCGCCCTTCCCGCGTGTAGGTGAAGTGTATGCTCGAGCTGTTGTTCGTGATCTTACATTCTGCAACACAGGTCAATCGTGATGTTTTCATTTGCATCAGCATGAGATCATAACTAGCAAAGCAGGGTTTGGGTGTTTTACCTGAGAAGAATCTCTGGACTTCATCTGCAGAACAGGACCACGGCAATCCTCTCACCCGCACCACGAAACCCTCTCCATCTGCCATGCTTAACGTAGACTGAGGAGATGACACAGATTCATTAAGCCTTGCAGTACAATCTGCAACAGTCCGAATACTGCTTACTAATACATTGCATGGGTTCCTCATTTAAATAATTTCTGCCTATCTTCACAGAGATCCACCCTTAAAACGTTATAAGATCTGATGGTCTAATCTCACTATCTATACACCTGCATCTTGGCCCAGTATACCATAGTAGTATATCAGTATCATCACAGTCCACCTCATGGGTAGAGGGCTGGTGGCAATATAATAGCTAATACTTGGCTATCACTCCTACCCAGTGCTAGCAACCTCGCTAATGTATCATGTTTAAATGCCATCTATCTTAGTTAGCAGGCATGCTATCCAGATACATTAGCAAACTAGTTATCTAGCAGTTTCCAAGGGTCACGACATTTGAATGTCCGTCATGATTTTATAAGACTTCCAGAAGTTGGATTGGAACTTGGATATCTGAGCAGACACACAGCTGACACTGGTACCATTGTTTTGCTACAATCCCCTTTACCATCGATCTTAAGTCTTGTTAATTTGCACATTTTGTAAACTTGGTAACAAGATTTCATCCACTATTTGTAATTCCAAATGTGTTTTCAAGTGATCTTATGTCACGGTCCGACGCTTGGTTCACAATTTGATAACCAAGAAAACCAGCAAGTTTTAAATGATAACTCCGTGTTGATAATGATAGCACCTACAGAGTATAATTTTAGAAGCATATAAAGTTTTATTCTGATGTCTCACTGCAATATATGCAGTTTGTTTTGTGTAAGGTCAAACGCGCAGGGTGTCCATCAACCTCCGCAAATTTGCATGTGATTTGATTCATTACCTGTATTCAAGCGATCATTTAACACGATGGATCTACACCTGACATATCGAAAGTACATTCAACAATAAAAATGATAAGGATTATATTTCATTCTTCCTGTGTACTTGCTCAGATAAATGTTACATTAAAAGGTTATCTTTAAAGTCGAATGAAATATAATCGGTTTCGTGGTATGAAATGTAATTTAGGCTCGTTAAAATCACAATTTTAATTTACATTATCTGGTCAATTCAAAATAAACAAAAGAGCTCATTTTCTCAGCACTAAAATTTAAATATCTCAATTTCTAGTTAAGATAGCCATGTGGTTTAAATACCATTTTTCAAGCTCATTAGTAAGATGAATACAAGTTGAAGACCTGTGGTTGATCTGGGGGAAAAAAACCAATGCATTGCATCATGGGATGCAGCAACTAACACTATTACTACTACAATGTGTGCTGCATAGTCAAAATTTTGGCCACAATCCTAACTAATACACTAACAAGCAATACCCAGTACAGAATACCCTACACAGTCTTTGTTTATAAAAATCACAACACAGTCAAACAAGAAACCCGGGCCGGATGACAATTTTCCCAACGTGTTTCCACCGACATAATAGACTTTGTGCTGATGCCAATGCTCACGCCATTGCTTTCTGATCATGTTCTACAAATCTTCCATGTAATTCATAAAATTAAGGAATAAAAAAATCGCTGATTGCTCCTTTAATGCAACCATGAGGCCAAATTCCATTAAAAACGAACGTTATACTGCATAAGGCTTGTTATTACAGCCGGTTCATCACCTTTATATATTCAAAGGAAGTCGTTTGGCATCTAAAATACACACTACAACCTTGGAAAAGCAAAATAATACCTCAATAAAGCAAAATAATATGTTTAAAAGAGGAAAAAAGCTAATATTTTGATCCTTTCAATTTCAAGTGTGCTAATTTCTCCGGTTAGCTAGGGATGCTAACTACAACCAGCATCCTTTATTTGATTAACATGTTATATTAAACGTCCCGTAAACAAACTTGGTGTTTAATCTTTAACAAATACATAACAGCTGTCACTGGACCCATATTATTAAGTGTAACTATTCGAAGTACCTTTACTAGACGATTTTCTCTCCACCGGCTAATTGTTTGAAAATGGTGAATTTCTTTCTTCGAGCAGAATACCAATACGCGTGCGTGAACACGTAATGCGCATGCGCGGTCAAGATTGAAAACTGAATCTATCGACTCGCCTGAGTCGATTCCTTACAATCAGCCACCGACGAGACGCCGTAGCAGAGAAATAGAGTTTATCGTGTTCTTATATCATTGTGATCTTGTAGTAGTTAGGTTTAGAGATTGTTTATTGGTATTTCATAGTAGGCTTCTTATTGTAATATCATAAAAAAATGACTTGCGGTGTTGTCTTATTGTGACATCAGAAGTAACAGCCTGCTAGTATGAACAAGCTGAATCAGTATCAAAGTGTGGAATCGGCTCCAGAAACTAGATTTACATTTTCATTTGTGGCCGCCACAGCCCTCAGATTCGAGTCGATACCATGGAAAATGATTGAGTCGATTCCAAACCAAGCTGTTCACGACAATGGATGGTATGAGCGAGATGAATCAATATCGACGCTTCTGAGCATACTTCGGCATATGACTGATTCAATTTATAGTGTGAAACTAGTATACTTCGGTATCAACATAAGGAATCGGCTCTAAAGATTCAGAGTTGGACTGCCTTTGTGCAGTGCATTGATTCAGAGAATCGATTCCTTGTGATCCGTACACTATTGTTCAAATAAACCTCTAACAAAATGGTCGTGTTTACTGTTTTGATCTAAATGGTGATGGGTTTAATTGTGTTGTGTCTTTTTGTTTTTACTGATTTTAGACATTTAATCCGTCTGCTAAGCCTACAGGAAGCTAAATGAAATGTAAATAATATCTAGGAGACCACAGTAGCGGCAATGGCGGACATGATTCTATGTAGAGCACGTGGTGGATTCTGTTTTTACTTTTGCACAAGCGCATCCCCCCATCACATGATCTTAGTCACGTATTCAGGGTTGCCAGATTGCACAGCATCTACAGCCATGTTGCACTTTGCAACTTCTTATTTAGATATAAGTAAAAAAAAACCAAGATCCATCAAATTGAATGAGGTTATAAGAAAATAGCAAGCAGAATTATGAAATAGCTGTGTTTATTCTGTTCAGAGGCAAAGATAAACGTACACAAGTTAACGCACGGCTAACCTTTGATATACCTGAGAGCAAATCTGATAAATGTTGCTGACGTCGCCTGTTTTGACAGATCACCCTTCAGTACAAAACACACCCCTGCTTTGATTAGCATGAGGTATTAGCTCATAACAAGTGAGACACGTCTGATGTCTTAAACGTGCTTATTTGTTTACTTTTGCCCCTGACAAGTACGTTCAACCCCTCACCTCTAAGGTCATGAGATTTGGTAGAGATCGAAAGAACGAGATCGCGGATACAAACGGCTGAAATGAGTTTCCTTCAGAGAGTGTCTGGGTTCAGTCTTAAAGATAGGGTGAGGAGCTCAAACATCTGGGGGGGAGTCGGGATGGCGGCTTCTCCACATCAAAAGGAGTTAGTTGAGGTGGTCCGGGCATCTGATTAGAATGCTTCCCGGACGCCTCCTTTTAAAGGAGTTTAGGGTACGTCCAACTCGGAGTAAGCCCCGGGGCAAACCCAGAACTCGCTGGAGGAATTATTTATGCCGTCTGGTCTGGGAATGCCTCAGGATCCCCCAGCAGGAGGTGGAGAGTGTAGGAGCTGGATTTCATTCTTAGACTTGTTGCCTCTGTGACCCGACTTCAGATAAGCGGAGGAAAATGGATGGATGGATGTTTACTTATGTATTTATATGTGAAACAGCAAGATGTAGCTATACTGCTGGTTGTAAAGCAGGCCTCACATGGGGCAGTTCTGACGGCTAAAATGTGAAGGCGATGTAGCAAAACAGCTTCACACAAGGCAGTTTTGAAGGCGGGTTAGCGCGGTTTGAAATGACAGCGGTGCAGCAAAACAGTAGTGAACGGTAGGTAAAAACACGGTGAAAATAGGTCATAATGAGGTTGTACCGAATGCAGTTCAGAAAGGTTGCAAAAGGTGATAACGCATCAGCTACGATACATGGTTTTGAGAACCAGCATGAAATGTAATTTCATGACATTTGAAAATCTCGCTGTTTATGGGTGTAAGTGCCAGTCGACAATGAACGCCATCATGGTGTTCACTGGTGTACATGGTGTACAATTTTCAGCTATCATGAACTTTTTAGAGATGTGTTATCTCGATCTGTGTAACTTATTCTGCAAATAGCTACCAGTCTATAAGATGACGAGCGTGGCTGTGATTTTATTTGAAACGCTGATGCTTAAGAAGCCGATCGATTTGTGCACAGACGCGGACGTGAATGAGCTTGATGGAGTGAAACACTAAAGCGCCGCTGCATCACCTTGTTTATGTAGCAGTTAAGGCTGCAGACGGTAATGAAATCAGCTTCCGAAAGTATAAAGAGAGCAGGTTATGCAATGATAAACAAAATTTAAGAAGTCAAAGTTAAACACTCTGCAATTCATTAAGAAAATAAATACTAAAGGTTCAAATGCAAGTCGTTTTGTACATTTTATTTTATTTAATTTTTTTTATTGACAGAAACCTCTCAATCTGGCAACCCTGATCACCACGTCCTGTCTGTTGGTGTTAAATATCCACACACATACACACACACACATACACACACACCCAGCTCTCACAAGTGTAGTTCCTGCTGTGGAAAAATACAACTAAGTTATGTGCTTCTGCAATAATGCACTTGTAGAAAGCTTGGTAGTTTAGCAGAAGACGTCCAATCAGAGAGAAGAAAGTGAAGAAGAAGTCAGAGCAATAGAATATCAATAGAATTATAAACAGGTTGTGGGACAGCTGTATTGTCTGCTTGTTCTACTGAACTTTCCAGGCTTATTCATCCACAATGTCAGCTAACACACAGAAGTCCAGGAGCTGTCCCATCCCGACCCGTGTGATCCAGCTGAAGGACTGGTCTCAGCTTCCAGACTGTTACAGCCAGACTCCTGGAGGAACCCTGTTCTCCACCACGCCAGGAGGTGAGCACATGCTTCTTCTTCTTCTTCCCTAAAAAAAGAGGTACAGTGTGAGGGGCTTTCAACACGCAAGGACTGAAGTGTGCATAAGATACACAATTCCAGCTTGAAAAAATTTTTTCATTTTAATATTTGAAGCTTGTTCGGGATCCAAAACCAAAACCACAACAAATGGTGGCCATTTCTACACCAGCATGTAGTGTTTTTTAAGTACTTCTCCTTCTATATGAACAGAGAAAGGAATAAAACGCCATAAATGAGTTATACAGCACCCTACTTTAATCAATGACCTCATCATGTAAGGGTTCCTTATGATGGTTCCTTATCAAACAGAGCAACTGGTACTTTTACATAACATTATGATATGCTATCTATTCATAGCTTGTTTTTTTTTTCCCCAGAGATACCACAACACACTCCTGGGCTGATACAAAAACAAAAACCAGTCGATGATCCCTTCCACCGATCGTTCTCGTTAGTGTTCCTCTTTTTATCCGACGATTCTTTTTCTTTTCTTTTTTTTTTTTTGTAATGGCTGTTCCAGCAGCACTGTGCCAAGTAGGAGGGATTTTTCTTGGAAAGCCATCCTTCTTTCATCCCACAGCTGTTGCATTTCAGGAATAACCCAGAACTATTTGTCCTGGATCAAAAATGTGGGCCTGCGAAGAAATGTTGTGCTTTTAGATTAAACCACATGACTTGCCGTGACAGAAACGTGAGGAATAACATCTAAACTTTACCAACAGCTTGTAAATAATCTATCATGGTGGAGTAATCATTCACCCACTCTCTCACTCATTCCACTTAATCCTACTAGGGTCACATGGAGACTGGAGCCTATCTCCGCCGACTCTGGGCAGCTCGCCAGACCATCACAAGGCCAACCCACACACGTGCAGTACACCTTGAGCAGCTCACCAGACCATCACAGGGCAACACACACACAACCATTCACACTTACATCCACACTTAGATTCAACTTGGAACAGCCATTTAGCCTAATGTGCATGTATTTGGACGGTAGGAGAAAACCAGAGTACACAGAGGAAACCCACACAAGCACAGGGAGGGCATGCATGCTCCACACAGAAAAGCCTGAGCCCGTGACTCGAACCCAGGACCTTCTTGCTGTGAGGCGCACATGCTAACTCCTACACCACTGTGCCACCTTTGATGGAGTGATGTATTATATTTTACTCAAGGTCTTCATCGATCGATGGTCCACTAGTGGTCTGTTCTGTGTGCACGCTGAATAAAAACACACCTTTGGTTCTCTAGGTGGGCAAGTGGCTTGGAATGAGCCACACAACACCATTCCAGCCAATCAGCATCATGAGAAGTTTGTGCTTGTGCTGATTTTTCTGATTGGCTGTGATTGATGTTTCTGATTGGCTGGAGGGAAGATGGAGATGTTGTTGGTGTCATTGCCTTGGCAATAGATGTCTACGGCTTGGGGGGTGGAGCTTCTGAAAAAAAAAATCGAACCTTCTTCCAGAAGACCCTTTATGATTTGTTTTGCTCTCAGGGCGTACACTCTTTCTTGTCACTGACAGCCCTTGATGGGTATCTTTGAGTTCGTGCTTACGAAGGATGGATGGATAGCGTTTTCCTCCTAGTGTCTTGGGCCGATCTTAACGTAGCAGGGTTTGAAAAACTGCAGCCGGCTCATATCATCCACAACAGCTACCAACCAGCTACCTCCTTGGCTGGTAGAGGTTGTGGGACGGGGGAAGAGATGTCCATGAAAAGTTGGCGAAAGAAACCCGTGTCATCTCGGAAAACCTTCAAACGAGAGAGATTTTTCGCTAATTTGATCACGCCTACATACTTTAAGAAAAAAATCGTAAGGCGCGTGTATGAGTAGTTAATACCATGTGTGCTGATCCAGCCGTATAGACTCAGTGTTATGTAGCTAGTTTCATCCGCAGGCTTCATGACCTGTTCCTGTTTTTGCATCTTGTTCCCTTTCTTCCTCATGGCGTATCCGGGAGATTTGTTTTTGCCTCTATCGCCTCTGTCTTCTCATTCGGGATAAATCGAAATGTTATCCAGGCGGATTTCTGTGAATCCGTGGCCTTAACAGCACCATATCATTCAAGCTGAATCCTAATCAAGAAAAAGTCGCAGTGCAGTTTGTAGAGAAGTAAAGCAGAATCTTGGTGTTTATGAAGCATTGCTCGCGGTGTCTCCCCTCCGTCACCTTCACAGTACACAAAACAGACGTGGTTGCGTAACATGTTTTTCTGCCTCTTAATAGAGAGTATGGAGTACAACCCGTAGCACTGACACCCCCCTCCCCCCCACCCACCTAGCCAAACTTGAAACGGTGTGTAAAAGTTTCTGCACCGCGTTTAAACTTTACCATGAGGATGAAGTGAAGTTTGCTCTTTGTGTGTGTGTGTGTGTGTGTGTGTGTGTGTGTGTGTGTGTGTGTGTGTGGCCCGTTTGTACACATGCAGACCTTGCGTAACCTCCATGTGGTCTGGCCTGCTTCAAAATGGCTCCCTCCAGCTCGAACATGTGCTCCCATTTCCTAGAACTCCCAACACAGACACCAAGGTCGGCCTCACCGGCTCCTCTCATTTCCATTTCCGCAAGTACTTATCAGAAAGCCCAGTGCAAGTCTTCTATTCTGAAGCGGCTTTGTTCACACTGAGAGCTCTGTCGTGTTGAATAGACACAGAGAAGTGAATGGAAATCCTTAGTGCTGTTTAAATGTAATCCTGGGTGAAATTATTCTGTAATGTCAATTATAATTATGTTTCAGAACTGCAGTATTAAAAATATTACTGATATCATTAATAACAATGTAATAAACTGATTATTAACTAGTAATCAGTGAAAATGCTTTGGGTTTTCTTATTAAATAGACATTGCTCTCTGGGGATGAAGGTTACTAAGTGTTTTCATGGCCATAAAAATATTTTTGGATCGTAAACACGTGCTGAGAGTCAGCATGTTCTGGGCTTGTGATGATTGCAATTCCTTTTCATTTCTTTCCTTTTTAAAAAAAATAAAATAAAATAAATAGATTCTTGTGGTTTTTATTTTTCATTTTGCTTTCATACCATTGTATCTGACCTTTTTTTTTGTTTGGGAAAAAAAAGATACATCTATTTGTATTATATTTATATTATATTTGTATTATATTTATGACTAAAACCCCATACGCCAATGATTCCTTTTGAGTAAATGTAATAAATGTAAATCTGTTTCCTTTATTCTGTTTAAAGGGGATAAAACTTTAGCACTCAGCTGTACTACTGAAGTTTTCTTCCTTCCACTGTCGATGTGAGTTTTCATAGCTGTAAATATTTTCTCTCTACAGGCACTCGTATCATTTACGACAGAAAGTTCCTGCTTGAGTGTAGGAACTCACCGATTGCTCGGACCCCGCCCTGCTGCTTGCCCCAGATTCCAGGGGTGACAGTACCTTCCAATCACCCCCTGGGCAAACTGGAGGAACTGAAAGAAGAGCTGGAGGAGGACAACAAGGATGCAGCAGGTACAGTAATTTATTGCCTGAACATTAACAGCAATTGGGGGTGGGGGGTGGGGAATATAAGTGCAATATATATAAATGTGATAAATGTCTAAATAAATTTCTGTAAAATACATTTTGGGTCATGTGCATTACTCAAAAAGTCAGTTTGGTGCATTTAAAGGTACAGTGTGTAATATTTAGCTGTATCTAGCGACATCTAGTGGTGAGGTTCCAGATTTCAACCGACTGAAATTTTATTTCTGACCCCTGCCCCTAGTAATGCACACTGCATGGACGCGTAACAGGCTCAGTCTGCAGTGTGTCGTACACCCTTATGTAGATGTAAATGTACTAGGGTGCCTCTGCTTATGAGTAAACATGACACACGTGTTTCCTCTTGTAGCCGACGACAGCCAGTTCGAGATGGACATCTGAGCTTGTGATGTGCCTCCTGTGGAGAACGCATTTCTGCTGGGACGCTGCTACACTTCCTCATCGAACCAGCTCTCACTGGATTCACTCACCTCCATTTGAAGTTTTGTTTTTTTTTTGTTTTTTTAAGATATGCAACGTTATAAGCACTCAGAGGGTGTTTGTTTTATCTGTTTACAGCATTATTTCAGGTATTTTTTCATCAGTCGTCAGCAGTATACAAAGAAAAGAGACTGAGGGTGTCTGTGCATCTTTTAAATGATCCTTATTGTACATATGGTACTGTTTTTTTAAGGGAAATGATTAGATTTAATTAGAAAATTGGGGATAATATGGTAAATACATTATATATATATATATATATGTATTTCAAACTTTTCCCTTATAATAATAATAATTTAATGATCTGACAAACATGCCAAAATGAATCGACAACCAACAGATTTCTTTTTACTTTATTTCATTTACTCCAACTTATATTTTTATTTCTATTGAGATTCTCTCCAGATGATCATTTGCTGAGATTTTATTACTTTAATTAAACTGAGACATACACACCTATCATATGAGTCAAGGTGTTTTTACTGCGGTGCAGTAGCGGCCTGGGGTTAGGATACTGGCTTACTGATCCAGAGGGCGGGGGTTCAAGCCCCATTATCGCCGGGTTGTCACTGCTGTCCCCCCAGTGCAGCTAACTGGGTTATTAAAGGCCGGCCATGTCTCTCACTGTCTGTGGTGACAGGCATGTAAAAGAACCATTGCTGTCGTGCCTAAAGAGTAGGCTGCGTTCGGTTGTCAGCGTGTGCTCTGCTCTCGCCCAGAGTCGGCAGAGATGGGCACCAGCCTCCCCGTGACACTAATTAGGATTAAGAGGTTCAGAAAATGAATGAATGAATGTTTTACTGAAGTTTGTTCAACAAATAATCACTCACTCATTTCCCAAGCTGCTTAATCCTACCACTTGGGTCACTGGGAGACTGGAGCCTATCTCAGCTGACACTGGGCGAAGGCAGGGTACACTCAGAACAGCTCACCAGACCATCACAGGGCAACACACACAACCATTCACACTCACATTTAGGGGCAAAACAGCCAATTAGCCTAATTATGATTATTGTTATGACACACTGTATTAATCGTGCAAGGGAAATTATTGCCTCTGCGTTTAACCCATCCAAAGTGAGCACACACACACACACGTAAACAGTGAGCACACATTCACGGCGCTGCCACACACATTGGGGCGTTGGGGGCTAGGTGCCTTGCTCAAGGGCACTTCAGCCATGAATGTAAAGGAAGGGGAATCGAACCAGCAACCTTTCGGTCCCAAAACGGCTTCTCTAACCATTAGGCTACAGCTGCCCCTAATGTGCACGTCTCTGGCTGCGCTAGGAAACCGGAGTACCTGGAGTAAAGCCATGAGTGAAGACAGGAAGTGATGTATGGTCGAGTGGAGAGGCTTGCACACCTTCAGGAGATATTTAGTGTTTGGTTTTACAGAGTTCCCTCATAGATCATAAACAAATGAGTGTTTTAGTATATACTACATGGGAACATAAGCAAAATAAAATGATATTTTTGGGGTTATTTTTACAGCATGGCAGTGGCCAGGTCTTTACGACACCATTTGAAACCCAGTTTGACAAAATTGTTTTTCTTTCATATTTAAAAACACAAAGACCACAATGTGTAGCTTTCTTCATATTTTTTTGGGATGGCATTTTGTTGAATTTCTAGGATTTCAGAATAAGTGATTGTGGCAAACCCTAAGATCTTATTTCCACCATTTTGATTTAAGTATTATCCCGATTTTGCAAAGTGGATAATGTCCCTTGTCCTGTCATATAAATTGAGAAGAATTGACTGGCAGTAGAGTCAAGGTCTTTATGGTAATTAATATCCGTTACATGTTGCAGGGTATACTGAAGTTATGTAGAAGACTTCTTAGCAGCTTGGTCAAAATGCTTAGTAAAACTTCCTTATAAAACGATGGCAAGAGCTTCGTAAAAAATAAATCATAAAGAACATGAACCATCAAATTATTTTCTCTTATATAAAAAAAAAAAAAAAATACAGAAAATTTACTGCATATAAATACAGTAATGGCGCACTGCCGCTTAATCCCATTAGGGTCACAGGCGACATGAAATGAAGGTGGGTTACTCACTCATCTAGAGCTGCATTAATAGCAAATTATACCTTGACTAATCAAATTCAGAAATCCATTAAGCGTGTAGTCTTAAGCCTCATTAGGGTCTCGGGACACAGACCATAATGGATCTCAGCCGACCCGGCACAAAGGCAGATTATTCGCTCATTCAGAACTGCTGCAACAGAAAATTGTAACCCTGACCAATCATCTTCAAGAATACAATAAGTGTGTAGTCTTAATCCTCACCATACTGCATGCTGACTGTTAACCTGTGTGATGTGTTCATAAGTCGAGTTATAAAACACTAAACAGTATTAGACATGCCACAGAGATCTTAAAAACCAAGTTTATTTGCAAATTGTCCAAGATACTGCAGGAATGAGTTTCCAATGAAACTTACAGATAAAGGTGTATGTGCTGAGGTATAATTTTACCACTACAAAAGCTTTTTTTATTATTAATTAAATTAACAAGACAGAAAGGGATCTCCTAAAAAACGAATACGGGTCAAAATGCAAAAGTTTTAATGGCTGTAAACAAAAAAAATTAAAAAATTAAAAGAAACCTCACAATCCCTTTTCGTATCACTGCAGACTTTGCGCCATGCATCTTAGCAGCAACACAGAGCACATGAGAAGAAAAAAAATGAAGAACCTAGGCACAGAGACACCAACAAAATTAAACAAAAAAATTTATTATGAAAAGGACTTTTTTTTTTTTTTTTCAAAGCTCCAGGGCTAAGGGGGTGTGATCAATGCAGCCAAGACGTAAAATACAACCATACAATACATTAGATTCAAAAAGGTACCAAAAAGTACAGTAAAAATAACACTTCCATTTCTGGAAATGTAAAATGGACAAAAAAAAAAATTGGTATAAAATAAAAAACAAACAAACAAAAAAAAAAAAAAAGTGTGAAAAGTGACATTTGCTTTCCCCGGTTCCTCAAGTGTGGTCTGTACAAAAATGGAGCAGAAGTCCAGATTCTGCCTATATCCAGTAAAAGTAAAAAGACTGAAGCCCAGGGGTCGGCTGGGACCAGGTCACAGGCTCCTGTACGGCATCACCTTAAAAAAAATTAAAAATAATAATCAAATGAAATAAAATAGAATCAGACAAAAGGGGTGGAGTTAAGGCACAAATTAAAATCAAAATACATGACATACCTGCACATGATCAGTATGGTTTGTAGTTACTCTGATGGCTGCCGCGTCTTGGAGTTTTTCCGTAGTTTGTGTTGCCCTGGTCTGGAAAGGCAGAAAAAAAGTAATCAATAAAAATAAAATACAATAATCCTCGGTTTCAGGGTTTAAAGTGATCTGAGGCAGTTCTTTCTTACTGTAGTCATAGCCGCCACCATAACCATAGTAGCCTGCTGAGTAGTCATAATTCCCGTAGCCCCCGTATCCACTGTATCCTTGCTGCCCGCTGTAGCCGTAGCCCTGGTTCCCATAGCCCTGATTCCAGTAGTTATTAGAACCCTGGTTCCAGTTCTGACCCTGACCTGCAATTGTGTACATGTCAGAGTTTAACATGTGATTTCTGAACCGTGTTTGAACACCGCGTTTGCTCTATGGAGTCGCTCGCATCTCTCCATTTTCCCTTTTTATTTTTGCCTGAGATGATACACAGAAACTAACAGGATGAGGATCTATAACGATCACTTACCACCACCACGTCCTCTGCCTCTGCCCCCGCCTCCAAAGCGCCCGCCGTACTGCTGCTGCTGATACACCTCCTTCGGTTGGGCGATCTTAATCTCACACTGACAAAAAGACAACACAATAAATCAAACAAATCCCAAGTCATAGTTTAGTCTTCGGTTAGCATTTTAGTCCCAGAGCGTAGCCTCACCAGGCTCTCCTTGCCATTTGCATCCTGGGTTCCGCTGACGTTGTGAAATTTCTTCTCCATGATCGTCTTCACTGGGTCGTCTTCCTTAAACGTTATGAACACAAACCCTCGCCTCTTGCTCGTTTTCGGATCCATCGGAAGTTCAATGGTCTCAATCTGGAAAGCAAGATTTCACATTAATGTACATTTCGAAAACATTAGGAGCTTCCAGTCCTATCAATGATGAGGCGCTACCTCTCCAAAGGCGCCGAAGTACTCGCGGATCCTTTCTTCTGTTGTTTCTGGGTTCAGCCCTCCGACAAAGATTTTCTTGACTGGCTCCTTCTTCATGGCCATGGCTTTCTTGGGGTCAATCTGCCTTCCGTCAAGCCGGTGTTCCTTTTGTGCTAACACCTGGAAAGAGGAGAAGAATCCAGAGGCTTGTCATTTGGCTTTTAGGTGAAAATGCAGAGTTAAGTCTTGGAGTGCTTGGACGGTCGCTCGGGGGGGGGGGAAACAAAAAACTTACTTTTTCTACACTTGCCGAATCTGTGAACAGAATGAACCCAAATCCTCTTGATCGTCCAGTGTTTGGGTCGATTTTAATGGTGCAGTCTGTCACATCACCAAATTTAGAGAAGTAATCTTTGAGATCCTTTTTACTAGTATCCCAGCTGAGTCCCCCAACAAACATTTTCCTAGAGAAATAAAGTATCCGTACTTTAACATAAAGATAATAACAATAAGGGGGAATAAGAGGAGGGTGGAATAACCGGAAAAGATGCATTGATTCTAGGTTGAGGTGGCATTTCGGCATGTCATGTGGTGGAATGTAGGGCAATTAACAAAAGATGGTAAACAAATAGGACTAGAACGACACGAAATGGACAAAAAAAACCTGAGTGCATGACACTAGACTTTGGAGAGCATTATATAGTTGGCGAATTTCACCATCTTCAATGGCAATATTGGCCAAGAAGGTATGATCTGTTCATCCTAAGCAACAACTTTACCCTGATTGGGTCAAGATGAATCTCAGGATCATCAGATCTTGCACACACAAAATCATCAAGCCACATTCTGGCATACATTGTTATTACTACCACTACAACTAATCAAATACAAAGACAGGAAGTGTCACATTGTTAGGTGTAACTTCCACCTAGTTCTCTCCAAAACGGAGCTGAAATTGGCACTACTACATAATGCATTTCGATACACATGATACTGCCCCCCAGAGCCCTTGTTCACATGTGGTCTGGACAGTAGAAGACCTTTCACACGGGTTTTATATAATCAGATTTGGAACAGAAATATAGCTCTGACTTGATGTGTAATCGAAATCCACTGTGCAAGAAATAGACTCCAGGTCCTCTCTTACCCAGAACACAGCTGAAATTGGTGCTACTGTACATTGTTGCTTGATACATGTGATACTGCCCCCCTAGTGCCCTTGTTCACATGTGATCTGGACACTGGAAGACATTTCATGCAGGAGTTTTTTTTTTTAAAATCAGATTTAGAGCAGAAATACAGCTCCGAGTTGTACAACCGAATCCAAAGAGCATGAAATCGACTCCAAGTTGACTCTTCCCCAGAAATCAGCTGAAACTGGTGCCAATATATATTGTGGCTTGATACTGCCCTGCTAATACCCTTGTTCACATTTTTTTTCTCATTTAGAGCAGAAATACAGCTCTGCGCTTATGTGGAATCCAAATCCAACGTGCATGAATTCGACTCCGAGTCGACTCTTCATATCCCAATGTGAGGAAAGAATCGACTCTGTGGTGCGCGTGCACCCATCCCCCTATGAGGGGAACACATGGCGCCAACAAAAGACGAGGAGCCACACAAAAAAAACCCTCACGTCTGCACAATACTACTAAATAACATGAAACATTACTGCGGCTGTTCTAGCGTTACATACCCGGCATCTTCTTCACTTTTACTCGCTTCTATCCGGCTTCCGTCTCCGTCCTGAGTGCCGTCTCCAGCTCCATTGTTCTCCTCTGCTTGGGCCTGCATCTCTGCACCCGCGCCGCCGTCGTCGTAGCCCTCTGCTCCGTTTTCTTCGCCTTCATACCCGTTCTCCGCCGTTTCCATGAACTGCTGTTCTGTGTCCGCCATAACGTGTTTACAATCTGAAGGGAAAAACAGTTCGATAATTTAAAAAAAAATCACCACGTTAAATAATAACAAAATGATCGCGTGCGCGTGCACGTTAGCTCGCGCTACCAGGCTGGTCACCATTTTGATTAGCTTAGCCTAGCAAATCCATAATTAATTGTTTTCGTACGATTATGTCGAACACGCTACAGCATACAGTACGCTTCAACATAAACTAGTTTAAAAAAGTCCCAAAACGCTTTGGAACGAGCAGAGTAATATTTTACCTTTTGTAAAAATTATAAAAACGGGAATACTTCAGCCGCTCAAAAGATTAGCACCGGTGGCTAACCGCCATTCACCTCACATTCAGTTATGTAACCGAGCTCGCGCTCCTGCAATCGATGTTCCCTCCAAACAGTGAATATGTTGTCTACATAAAACACAAACTATCATTACAGAAAAGCCATGCAAAAACCCAGTACCTTAAAAGCGTTCCGCTTTACGGGGAGGGGAAAAGAAAATCCGTCGGGTATTGAGATCCTCTTAAAAAAAAAATAGACTCTTCCTTATTGCACCGACCTGTAGAGGGTGTTATATTACTGGACAGAATACAGGGCATCCGAATATGGACGCGTTTCATTGGTTGATTTTACCTGCCTATCATAAGAGACGGCCAATGAGAAGCATGCCCCTGACGTCACCTGGTAACGCCCCGACCACGCTACAAATCCGAACCTCTAACAAGCCGGAAAAAAATCATTGTTCATGTTTACTCAAAATACAGTCTGTGAGGGATTTTTACATGCAGAAATTTCAAATGGGTGTGCAAAATTAAAATCGACCCCCTTTGGACCCAAATTAAGTTATAGCTCGTATGATTTTGTTTCTGAGGATAAATAAATGCTTTTACATGAAAACACAAACACTACACTGAGCTGAAATAAGCCAGGTGCAGAGCTAGTAGGGCTTCTGCATGCAGGTGGCAGATTCCATGTCTGTGACATCATCACAGAGCGTGCAGGTTAGTCAGTAGGTGGTGATGTCACAGAGTGTGTAGGGAGTCAGAAGGTGATGGTGTCACAGAGGAGGCAGGTCAATAGTTAGCTGGGACAAAGAAACAGAGGGACACAGAGAGCATCCTGTTGGAGAATTAAGTAGGCCTCATACGGGGGTGGGGGTATAGCACGGTTCCAGACCGCTGGAACGCCAAAATATGATTGAGATGTGGCAAAACAGCCTGACACGTGGGCGGGTTTTGAAGGCAGTTCAGCGCAGCTTTAAATGATGGCAGTGCGGCAAAACAATAGTGAGCAGTAGGTCAAAAGACGTTAATGTTAGAAAGGTTAAAACACACCAGCCACAACGCAGCCAGACGGGTGATACACGGTTTTGACAGCCGCCTTAAAATTTCAAACATTTTGAAAATCTCATGGGTTTTGGCGGTCAGTGCCAGTCAACGGCGAACTTCATCATGGTGTCAAATCGATGCCACTGCAGTCCAACATGGTTTGGAACCGCGCTGAATCGCCATCAGATATCCCTTTTAGTCTCAAATCATTTTGGTTCTAGTTCTTTTTTTTTTATTTATAAAACAGCAAATTTAGAAATAGGTGTAAATAAAAACTTTTACAGCTGAACCTGCTAAGATTATCCAGTTAGCATACATAATGTGGCTGTTAGCTGGCAACTGGCATTACCATCATTGCTAATCTAACATATTTTAAGAAAACTTACCAAACTTCAAAAAGTGGAAGATTTTGTTCAGGATCAATTATAGATTTGAGATTTGTAAAATTGAAATGCTGTATTATAACCAGGGTAGAACCGCCCCTCTCTGTGACATCATCACGGAGTGTGTAGGCCTGATGATGTCAAAAAGAGTGGCGGGCCTGCCCCTCTCTGTGACATGGTCTCAGAGTGTGTAAGTCATGTGACATACTAGGTCAATCGGTAGTGTTGATGTTACAAAGTGTGCAGGGAGGAAGGGTGATGTCACAGAGTGCGTAGGTCAATCAGTAGGTGATGATGTCACAGGGATGTCACAGGAGGGTTGTGTCAAAACTCCACAGAGAGAGAGAACATGCATAAGTCTGTGCAGACAGTAAACCGAGCACATGATCAAAACAGACCTTGGAACTGTGAGGCAGCTTCTGTTGTGTTCACATTCCTGTACTGTGAAACTGTCAAAAATACCCAAAATGGTAAATTGCAAGTCGCAGGCCAACAAATAGGTACTAGCCTGCGATCTTTAAATGAACATATCTCGGAAAGTTTTTAAACTAGGACCTTGAAATTTTGCATGCGTTCATGTTGACACCTGTTCTATGCCTGGTTAAAGTTTCACTGAATTCTGAGATGGTCACCTGGGAACCTCTAGGTGAAGTGACTTTGGTTTGTCCATGATTTGGTTCTCAGAGATCACTGCTTCTAGTTGATCTTTTAATAAAACAGCAAATATAGAAACCACTGTCAATAAAAACCTTTACAGCTAAATCTACTAAGATTAGCCAGTTAGCCTACATAAGGTGACTGTTAGCTGGCAACTGGTATAAACATCATAACACATTTTAAGAAAACTTACCCAACTTTAAGTACAGAAAGCATTTGTTCAGGATAAGTTAAGAGGGCATTTTTAAAACCTAAATGCTATACAATAACCAGTATGGATCCACTCCTCTGTGACATCATCAAAGAGCACATAGGCCCTGTTGCGGCAAAAAGTGTAAGAAAAGCAAAAGCATACAATCATTCACACAGAAGAAATTGTTCCGTGAAATAACCTCGATCCCCGTCTACCATCTCTGCACTGGCTTATGTAGTGTCCATTCCACTGTGATTAGTCCCTCTGGCTCTATTTCCAAGAAATTACAGTTTTTTTGGTTTTTTTGCTATACTGTATTAATCCTGCAAGGGAAATGATTGCCTCTGCATTTAACCCATCCAAAGTGAGCACACACACTCGGCGCAGTGGGTGGCCACACACATTGGGGTGCCCGGAGAGCAGATGGGGGTTAGATGCCTTGCTCAAGTGCACTTTAGCCATGAAGGTGGAGGAAAGGAGGGTGCAACTCACTCTCCCACCGCCACACATTTTTCCTGCTGGTTCAGGAATCGAACCAGCGACCTTTCGGTCTCAAAGGTGCTCCTCTAACCATTAAGCTACAGCCCCATGCCCCAATGAATGACATCATATATGTCATCTCTGATTGGTACATCGAGACCCCCCCCTTGTTAACTGGTTTTTTTTGAGAAATGACATCATATGTCAAGTTGACCTTGAAGGGTCTGAACTCGACGCCCCCTATTGCTTAGGACGGACATTTTGCACCTTTTTCAAGGTCCTTGTACAGAGTGGACTGGCCGAAATAAAATAATCTTACACTCACTTCAGTGAATAAATCATTCATACAATGGTCACATAAATCATCCAATAATTCTGCATCCCCAATGGTGCCTCAGACCCCCGATTGCTGATGTAGCTGATGATGTCTCAGAGAGGGGTGGAATCGCCATATATGTGACATCATCTCAAAGTGTGTAGTATTGGTCATGAAACACACTGGTGGGACATTGTGACAGACAAGCAGAGACACGGGTCAGTCAGTAGGTGATGATGTCACAGGGTGTGTGTGAGATGAAGATGTCACAGTGTAGGTCAATTAGCATTAGAGAGGGTGTGTCTATCAGTAGTGTTGATGTCTCAGAGAGGGTAGAGGGGGTTGATGAAGTTAGAGTTGTGTTCCAGGGAACATCGTCCAGAAGACACAAATACACCGTGATCCATGCACATTCCAAACCTAGGGGACATTTAAAGTCTTCAATGATGAATGAATTCAAATGAAGCAAACCCATCCATCCAGTCATCCATCTGCCAAACTGGAGTCTATCTCAGCCGACTCTGGGCGATGACAGGGTATACCCTGAAGAGCTTGCCAGTCTATCGCAGGGCAACACACACGCAACAATCCTCACTAACACCCACACCACACAGCCAATTAGCCTAATGTGCATGTCTTTGGATTGTAGGAGGAAACCAGAGTACCCTGAGGAAACCCACACAAGCACAGGCGGAACATGCAAACTCCACACAGAAATGCTCTCGCAGAGCCCAGGATTTGAACCCAGGACCTTCTTGCTGTGAGGCAGACGTGCTAAGCACTACGCCACCGTGCCCACCCATGAAATGTATGCGTTCATTAAAAGCACAGATTGGCTGATTAATGAGCACGAGCAGTATATTCATGTCTCATTTTCAGTATTACATGAACATAAAGAGATTTATTATTTCACAGCATTCAATGAATCAAATGATTTTAATTAATGTTCAAGGTGTATCTTCAACTACATTCGCTTCACTGATTCGGTGTTGATTGGGGTTGTTCTGAATCAGCCAATCAGCCAGCCATGTCTAAGGGGAAAATACAGAAAAAACAACAAGAGTACAAATTAAAGAAATAATAAGAAGAGTTGAAAAAACCCAATAATATAATTTTCAGTGATAGAGAATATTATTAGGTCTGTACTGTAAGAGTTAAGTCTGTACTTACGAATGGATCGGCTGGTTTTGCCTTGCACAGCTCAGTAAGGCCGATGAGGAGTGTTGGATTGATGTACGTTTTCAGGTAATCTGTGGCAGCTTTGCCCACCGGAATGGGTTCAATTATGGCTAGAATACAGACAGCAAAATAAAGCAAAGAACAACAGCAGGGGTAGGGGGACTCCTCATTTAAAATAAATATTGCTTGGTTATTACTTACTGTTAGGAAACATGAACCTGAGCTCCCTTTCAGCTGCCGAAAATGTTTCACTGCCGTGCACAGCATTCTTCATTGCACACGTCCCAAATCTGGCTCTCAAACTATAGTAATATCAACAACTAAACAACAACAACAACAATAATAATAACAATAATAATAATAATAATAATAATAATAATAATAATAATATGATGATGATGATGATGGTGGTGGTGAAGATGAAGGGCAGCATGATGGTGTAGTGATTAGTATGTCCGCCTCACAGCAAGAAGGTCCTGGGTTTGATTCCCGGGCTCAGGCGTTTCTGTGTGGAGTTTGCATGTGCTCCCCGTGCTTGTGGGGGTTTCCTCCAGGTACTCTGGTTTCTTCCACGGTCAAAAGACATGCACATTAAGCTAATTAGCTGTTCTAAATTGCCCCTAGGTGTGAATTGAGTGTGAAGAGTTTTGTGTGTGTGTGTGTGTTGACTGAGATAGGCACCATCCTCCCCGCAACCCTAGCAGAATTAAGCGGTTCGGCAAATGGATGAGTAATATTAATCACCATCACCATCATCATCATCATTGTCATCATATTAATAATAATAATGGTGTGTCATGTAAAAAAAAATTACATGTAAAAACTAAAATTGTATTTTATTTTGCTTGTCTTATATTCCCGTGTACTATGCTGAAAAATGATTATTCGCCTCAGGCTCCCCTTGTTGTTCCATATTGGTGACTGTTCATTGATATCCATTCACAGAAACCCAGGACCTCCTTGCTGTTAGGCGGACGTGCTAACCATTACACCACTGTGCCGCCAGCATCTAATCAGATTTACCAAATATTTTTATGCCCAGAAACCCACTTTTACTCATTCATTCATTTTCTAAGCTACTCAAAACGTAATTAGGGTCACAGGGAGGCAGGAGCCTATCTCAGCTGACTCTGGGTGAAGGCGGGGTACACCCTGAACAGCTCACCAGACCATTGCAGGGCCAACACACATACAAACATTCACACTCATACGTAGGGGCAATTTGGAACAGCCAATCAGCCTACTGTGTGTTTTTGGACCGTGGGAGGAAACCGGTGTACCCAGAGGAAACCCACACAAGCACACGGAGAACATGCAAACTCCACACAGAAACACCTGACCCTGGGAATTGAACCCGAGACCTTCTTGCTGTGAGGTGGACATGCGAACCACTACGCTAATTGTCTAAAATAATATTTTGATAAAAAAAATAACTATGTTTCATATTTGTCTTTTTATGTCTAAGGCAAAATTTCCCCATATTCCTCATTTAAAAAATTTCAGAAGTGTACACATAGTTAAAGGTGCATTAGGTGAGATTAGTCAAGGGTTTTAGCTGTAAAGGGCCGTACATGCACAGGACGTGATGAGTGACCATGTAAAGTGAATGATGCAAATTTTCTCATCTGGTGTAAAAAAGTGGGCGGGTACAGAGTTCAACTGAGCTGAACTTTCACGTGACACAATTTGAGCGATAGTCAGAGCATAAAGATACCGTTGAAGGACAAATGCCATCAAACACTGAGTTCCCCAAGAGAAACAATGAATATGAGTATAATTATTCTGCCTACATCAACATGAAAGAGCAGCTCATTATTGCTGGGTCTGCACCCAGAAATTTGCAGGGATAATAACTGGAAATGCCGTGGCTGGGTCCACATTTTCAGAAATGGTTGTCATTTCCTGTGAGTATATATTTATATACATTTAACTCCTTCCCATGATGCACAAGAGTCTCTATTCTATACTTGCCACCCCATAATAATCATGACAGTAAGCTATTAATTATAATATGATCTACTAAAATAAACTAAAATAATATAAGATAATGATAATAAAATCTCTCACAGATCTACTGTAGGGATCTTTAAGCATGAAACATGTAAGAGGGTTACCTTGGCAATAAGAGCTGATGTCACTTCAGTGGTGAAACAATTCACATGTCACTTGGCGCTCCTTAAAATTCAAATTATTATAAATGTTGTTTAAGCTCCGTTGCCAGGAACTAAAGCGTCTGACTGACAGGAGGCGAATCCAAACATACACGCAAGCATTCTGGGCTTTCTCTAGACTAGTGCTGACTGAAGACAAGACTTAAATCCACTACTGCACCTTTAATGATTGCTATTTTAGGAATGAAAATCATTTGTTACCAGTCAGGATGTGTCACTTTGGCCTCGTTGCAGTTGCTTGGTCCCATCAGACTTTTCCAGATAGCGATGGCTTGATGCCTTGCAAGGGCAAGGGCTATGATTGGGCCGGAGCTCATGAATGCTGTCAAAGTCTTAAAAAACGGCTGTCCATAATGCTCAGCATAGAAGTCAATGCACTGGTCGGGGCTCAGCTGAATCCTGCGTTTCTGTTCCAATGCCATATGATGGACAATCAACAAGTTACAGTTACCTTCATCCCTTTGTATAAATACACATCAAATTACTTTAATGTGATTTTCATAGGAGGGGAATATTTGAGTGTATGTACATTACTAATTTGGTGTATTGATACTTGAAAATTCATGAAATTGAAAACTTTTACCCTTACTTAATTACTTTCTATTTCGAAGCACTTATTTTTAACTCCTTTTATATTTTTATTCAGATCTTCTAGGTACTTGGTACAAATGGTCTCTCATCATCCTGTCATAAAGTGAATGAATGGATGTTATACATCAACACAATGAGCTGAGTTTAGCAGTCGATCACTAACCCGCGTAATCTTAATTAGGGTCCCGGGGAGACTGGCACCCATCTCGGCGGACTCTGGGCGAGGGCGGGGTACACCCTGAACAGCTCACCAGGCCATCGCAAGGCCAACACACACACACAAAACCATTTACACTCACTCTCACACCTAGGGGTGTTTTGGAACAGCCAATCAGCCTACTGCCCATGTTTATGGACTGTGGGAGGAAACCAAAGTACCCAGAGGAAGCCCATGCAAGCACGAGGAGAACATGCAAACTCCACACAGAAACACCTGAGCCCGGGAATCAAACACGGGCCTTCTTTCTGCCAGGTGGATGTGCTAACCACTGCACCATCGTGCCGCTCTTATATGGAAATTATTGTTGAAAATATTATCAAAAGCAACTTTTCCCCCACTTTACTGCATTTTCGGTTGGATACTCCTCCATTTAATAGAGTTAGATTTTGACATTAAAGGTGGGATTGGTAATCTAGAAAGCTAGCAAAATTTAATAAGTAGCATCTCCTATTAAATTTCGGGCTCCTATTAAACCCTCCCCCTGCCCTCAGAGCTTCTTAAAAAGCCACGCCTCCTTCTGCACACTGCTGGTTCATGCACTGTAGGGTCACACATGAGCAGGGAGAAATGGGAGCATTTGATTGGATATTTCCCAGTGGACCACGAGGTAGTGATTGGTCAGTGTTTTTACACGATTACAGTAACCACAGATGAAAGAAATTTTTCTGATCTTTGTCAGATCTCATTAGTTAGTGATTGGTATCCGGGTATAACGATCATTTTAACCAATAGAACAGTTTGTGTATACAGCTAAAAAGTTACCAGCCCCAGCTTTAACTATACTTTCCCATAAATATACTCAGTACGCTTTCACTGTGTATTGTTGTTGTAGTTGTTGTGTAAATGTGCTGTAATAATACATCTGAGAAGATCACCAGAGAGCCAGTGTTGTTGTTCTTATTTATGTATCACATAGTTATATTATAGTAGTAGTTATATTATTACTATGATATAGTGTTAATTAGGTTATTACCTGCAAGATGCTGAATCCTGAACGAATGATTATATCCTCGATTTCATCTGCTTTATTTATAGCATCGGGTTTGATCAAAGCTAGAGTCCTTTCTACAAAAATGCTGGACGTGTCCTGATTCTGTGCCATGTTCTCCCCTATTCTGGATTCCTTTGGCACTAAACATCAAAGCAATGACTGTTTATTGATTATAAAGCTTGTTGCCTCTATGATGTCAGACACATCGCTCTTGATGAAATAGAAGCAGTGAATATAGCTCTGTGGGTGGGGTGGTAGCACTGTGACAGGGTGTGTAGGGGCGCATTGATGTCACAGAGTGTGTAGCATCACAGAGTGTTTAGGTGAATTAGCAGGTGATAGATAATGTTAGGGCCCCCAGTGTAACTGGGTTATCAAAGGCCAGCCATGTCTCTCTCACTGTCTGTGTTGACAAGAACCACTGACTGTCGTCCGTAAAGAGTAAGGCATTGTGTTGCCGTCAATGTGTTTCTGCCCTGCGATGGCCTGGCGAGCCGTCCAGGGTGTACTCTGCCCTCACCCAGAGTTGGCTGAGATGGACGCCAGCCTCCCTGCGACCCTAATTAGGATTAAGCGGTTCAGAAAATGAATGAATGAATAATGTCAGAGGGTGTAGGTCATGTGACACACTTGTCAGGATCGCGACAGAAAGACAGAGAGACAAGGAGACAAGTAGAAGCGGTATGTAAAGCTCTATAGGGTGGGATGTCCCAGGGTATTAGTGCGGCACTTTCTCTTCACAGCAAGGAAGGTCCTGAGCTGGAGTCCCGGGCTCAGGCATTTCTGTGTGAAGTTTGTTCTCCCCATGTTTGGCATGGGTTTCCGGCTGTTCCAAATTGCCCCTAGGTGTGGGTGTCAGGGTGTACCCTACCTTCGCCCAGTGTCGCCTACCCACGACTCTAGTAAGATTAAGTGGTTCAACAAATGAGTGAGTGTGAAAAGAGACGGAGGGACAAGAAGTATTTTCTGAGTCAAAAGTCCGGGACTCAATCACATGACCGGCAGCAGGAACCTGCCCTTCACCTGTTAAAAGTGGGGGAAACAAACCACTGCGTTGCGAGAATACAGTCCGGTTAACGTGTCTACTCCATATTTATTTATTTATTTATTTTTTGCTAATCTAGTGCCCTAAAAGCTGATGTGTAGTGGGTTGTATGTCTAATGTATAGAAAGACAGTCATTTAAAGTTTCGTATGTTGCCACTAAGTGGGAAAAGACGCAAGTAAGTGTTTGAGCGCCTTCAACCGGTGAACACTAAAGCCCGATGGAGCACTGAATCCAGGGAAGATACGGGATTCTAAATCACATTATTACATTTTTGGCCTGCATATTTTTCACTGGTGAGTTTATATTTTTCATAGGCCTTAATTTTGACATAGTAGACATCATGGATACACAACTGTACATGTTGTACAGTTACAGTGATTTAATACCACTTATGTTGCCATTCATAATAACATGGATGACAAAAGATTTTAGAGACCTTATTTACAGTTTGTCAGAAATGTATTTTTTAAACCCATTAAATAAACATAAATAAACATATCAGCTAACAATTGGGCCTTTATGTATTTCATAAGACAATTAAAAAAGGTCTCACATTAATTGTTAGTAATATCTGGATTTGTCATCTGTGTAATACTTTGCAGTTTAGAAAATATTCGGCTTAATTGTCATTCATTAATTACATTTCTAAGCTGCTTAATCCTTCCAAAGCTTCAGGAGCCAAACCAGCTCATGCTGACTAAAAATTGACACGTACTAACTAAGAAAAAGAGGACAGAAGAAAAGAGACCGCACATATATATTCAATTCTGATAAGCAATTTTTTCCACTACTTAAACATGGCGCCAAGGTTGCACGTGACTCTGACTGTCCTAATGGCAGCAGTGGGCCATGCATTTGATACCTGGGCCTTCAGTGGGGACTTAACGAACTTAATCCACCTCTTAATTCCACCTTTTTTCGCAATTATAGAAACCATCAGTAATATACAAAACAAGGCCTGGCATGACAGAGAGAGGCATTTCGTGTATTGAGGGTGAATACCATTATTACTAAAGCAAGAAACCTAGTTAACCCTTTAGCATTACACAACTTCCACCAGTGATCACCGGTGGAAGCTGTCTGTAAATTTGGCACTGGACCAAATGTAACAAGCGTAAATGAAACGGTTTGGTGATAAAGGGTTCAGAATCAATATTTATCAAGACAAAAACATAAAAAATTTTAATAAAATACATCATACTCACCAGAGATGCTGATTATATATAGACAAAATCCGAACTTGGCTTGTCGAGCAGTTTTGCTCTGACAAACCAATCAGAGGACGAAAAAATGCTCACGTTATTGTAAGGCGAATCTGAAATCTGATTGGTTAAAGAAACAGTCCCATCGCTAATATAGTTTACTACTGATTCTGAAGGCCGTGGGCGGGTTAGATTGATATGACAGCACCTAGAGGCTGAAATCTGATTGGACAAAAAATCTAACATCCACATACACGTACTGGAAGCAGTGCAGCCAAGAGACACGCTACGAAATGAGGAGAATAGACTGTTGGGAATAAATTAATACAATTTCATGGAACAAATACTAGAATTTAAGTTGTAAATGTAGGTCAGTGCTTCTGATAGTGTTTGGGCCAGCAGAGAAGGCTCCTGACGGCCCGCCACTGCCTAATGGCCCTGGTAAGAGCGTCGCTAAGTGGTATTTCCCATCATTATATGGGCATCCCATAATAAGCAACATAACTTACACATTGAACACTCTCTACATGACACTGGCAAATCATTTTGACAGACAGTCAGAGGGACAGGGTCATGTGACACCCAGGTGTGACATTGGGACAGGGGTGCTTATTACCTACTTGGGATCTCTCACTGTGACATCATCTCTAATGATATCACAGGGGAGGAGGCTTATTAGCACCTTGGAACATCTTCATACCATCTACTTCTCAGTTAGCAAAATGGAAAGTGTTAGAGATACTTCTGAACTGCCCAGTGAATTCCCCTCCCAGCCAACATGCAGCGTCGAAGCGGCTAGAGGGGACATGAATCTCACTCAGCCTCTTTCACACACAGGTAGAGAAGGGTTGCTATATTTCAAATATAAAAGATATGTAAATCTTTAAAAACGTGATTTTTTTTTGACCATATGGCACCACAGTGAGGAAACGTGACTCAACCGCTAGTTTTAAATGTACAAAAAATTTACAAACAGGCCAAAATAGCCTATTACCTTCATAATTCACCGTAGGTTTTGTCTGTAAAGCTTTTTGTTACTTCATATTTTACTTTCTTTACTGGTATACAAACATTTTTTTAACACTTGTTTGAAAAATAACACAAAAATTTCAAATGATTTTGTTTGTAATGACTCAAAAATAGGGTGGCACGATGGCGTGGCGGATTGCACAACACGTCTATCTCAACAAAAGAAGGTCCCGGATTTGAGTCCCGGGCTCGGTGAGGGCGTTTCTGTGTGGAGTTTGCATGTTCTCTTCATGCTTGTGGGTACTCCGTGTACTCCGGTTTCCTCCGGGTATTCCGGTTTCCTCCGGGTACTCCGGTTTCCTCCCACAGTCCAAAAATATGTACATTAGGTTAATTGGCTGTTTCAGATTTTTTGCACCTAGGTGTGAGTGTAAGTGGGTCATTGACAAAAAAGGCTTATAGAAATATATTTTTTAAAGTTAATAGAGTAAATTTTTTAAAGTTAGAATGTGCTTAAATATGTGTTACACAACATTTAAAGGGGTTTAAATTATTATTTTTTTACTGTATTCACCAAACAAAAACAAAAAAAAAGTCAGTTGGTGCAACTGAAAAATGTATAAAAAAAAAATACTTTCCTTGTTTTTATTCTATGTGAACTTTTTGTGAGTATCACTGAGAATGTCTACAGTACCTCACGCACTATTGTTTTGTAGATGAGCTGAGTATTAACAATGGCCAGTTATTTTGTTTTACCAATGTCCATCTTTACACTTAAAGAGAGACAAAGTATTATGCAAATTTAAAAATGAATACTGGTTACTGCAGTAGGGGGGCAGCCGTAGCCTAATGGGGGGCAACGGTAGCCTAAAGGGGCAGCCGTAATGTTTAATGTTTTGGGGGAAGCCGTAGCCTAACGGTTAGAGAAGCGGGACCGAAAGGTCGCTGGTTCGATTCCTGAACCAGCAGAAAATATGTGTGGTGGTGGAGGAGTGAGCTGCACCTTCCCTTCCTCCACCTTCCTGGCTGAAGTGCCCAACTGCTCTCCAGGCACCCCAATGTGTGTGTGTCAGCCCACTACTCCGAGTGTGTGTGTGCTCACTGTTTACATGTGTATGTGCTCACTTACAGAGGCAATAATTTCCCTTGCAGGATTAATACAGTATAGCAAAAAGTAGTTATGTACTGTACATTACAATTTCCAGCAATTCTTTCACTCTAATGTTATTTTTTGTTTGTTTGTATGTTTTTTTTAGACATTTTAGACATTTATTTCTGGGGTTCACCACCTGACTTTAGAGTTGTGCCACCTGACAAGACTCAGAATGACAGGAAATATGTTGAAAAACTGTATTATTTTATATGTAACTTACAGAGATAAACATTAATAGTGACAGGATTACAATATATAATTTGCACACAAGAACATGTGTAGTGATTTTAAAACAAACAACAATTTTCTTAAAACAATTTTAAGATTGATTGGTAACGTCAGTTTAGTTTGATTAAAAACATGTTTAGGTCCACTGAAAATACTAGGGCTAAAAAATAGGCTGATAGCTCTCTGTCCCAGTCTGCATTAAGACGTGAGTGCCATGAATTAAGTGGTTCCGGTTCTGATATCACTTGGCGAACATCGGTAAAGTAATAAAATATCTCATCAGCTGGATGGGGCCATGCACATTTTTTTGCCCAACTGCTGCATTGCGCTGACTTGAATTTTGTCACCAATCACCTGAAGAACGTGCCCCACAAAGGGCTGGCCTTCATGTTTCACCTAGATGAACCTCCCAGTGAGGTCATGGTCATGCAGGACACTGGCCTGAGAACTGCTTGTTTTCAATCTGACTGTAGTGGGGTTATGGCACTCGCAGATATGCGGCCCGCTGCAGAAACAGGAGAGTTCTCGGTGTGATATTTTTCCTGGTTCTGATAAGATTACCTGGCGTATTACCAGAGTTCCCTTTACAGGAGGCACAACATCAGGGACAGCTTCATCAAACCTTGTGATATCCTCCTCACTCACCCAGAACTTTATTTCACTAGATGCTGGTCTCTCTGTTAAACTGTAAAAATTCTCATGGGTTTGGATGTCTGCTCCCTGTTGACAGCAGAGCCCATCCGGGACACCTTTCCAATGGGACCTTTCGGAGAAGTTCTAACTGACAAGGAAAAACATTTACAAAAAAATCTTTCATCCCCTCTGCAATAGCTTATTAAGAATATAAAATAGACTGCACTGTGTTTTTAGTTATTTTTATCTGTTTTAATTGTTTTATTTCCTGTAACCTTTAGGCAATGGCTGCCCCCGATCTATCTATTATCTATCTACTACATAGGTTTTACTGAATTAAATGACATATGTTATGAATCATTATAAATTATTTTAAACTCAAGTAATGCACACGCACACAAACATTTGCATGTCATGTCATTGACCCAAGTGTGAATGGTTGTGTATGTGTGTGTGTGTTGTGGGAGTGTGTGTGGGTGTGTTGTCCCTGCAATGGTCTGGCAAGCTGTTCAAGGTGTACCCTGCCTTTGCCCAGTGTTGTCTGAGCCAAGCTCCATCCTTCCCGTGACCCTAATAGTTCACGGCAAATGAAAGTGAGTGAGAGTGAGTGAAAAAATGCAGGAATCATAAAATAAACATTCATTTATTCATTTGCCAAAACGCTTAATTCAACTAGGGTCACGGGGAGGCTGGAGCCTATCTCAGTCAACACTGGGTGAAGGCAGGGTATTTATTCCTCGGACAGCAACAACCAATTAGCCTCATGTGCATGTCTTTGCACTGTGGGAGGAAACCGGAGTACCTGGAGGAAACCCATGCAAGCATGGGAAGAACAGCAAACTCCATACAGAAACACCCTCGCAGAGCCTGGGACTCAAATCCAGGAGCACCTTCTTGCTGTGAGGCGAACATGCGAAGTACTACGCCACCCTGCTGCCCATAAAATATACATTTATAGCAAAATGTATGCAAACAAAAAGGGAAAGTATTCTGTTTTTTGCATTAACTAGAATTGTATTTCTTGATAAATTCATTTAATTTTTTAAACAGATGAAGGTATAACAGCAAGCTGGAGAAATAACAAAGGCCATATCAAGAGGCCCATGAATGCCTACATGATTTGGGCGAGGATTCACCGTCCTATCTTATCCAGAGCAAACCCCAAAGCCATGAGTTCCGAAATCAGTGTGCAGCTCGGGGCTGAGTGGAGCAAGCTGACTAAGGAACAGAGGGCTCCTTATTACGCAGAGGCTACCATGCTAAAATTGAAACACAGCAACGAATTTCCTGGTGAGGGGCACATGACCGACAGACACAAAATACCAAGCCTGAGACTTTTGGCAGCTGTTATGCCCCCTTTACTAAATCACTGTCTAACAATTTCTATCCTGTTATGTAGATTACGTTTATAAACCACAGAAAAGAAAGACGCTGTGCCTGGAAGTGGAATCCCAGAGCACTACCTCTGATGGCTCACCATCTGTAGCTGTGGGACTGCCTCAGAAATCTGCAAACCATGCACCATCAGTCAAGAACTCCAGGTCACCGGACTCACAGACGACTGTAATGTCATCTGGTATAAAATTTTGGTATTTTCATTCCTCTTATTCACAATTTGTTAAACTGAACTATAATAAATAATCATAACTAGAAGCAGTGCGTAAAGCTCTGCGGGTCAGATGTTCCAGGCTGGTAGCATCAGGTACGGTACCATTGTTGTACGGTAGACCATTGCAAAGTGGTCCATTCCATTAAAAGGGACACTATTAAATATGTAATTGATTACCTCCACTGTGAAGTGAATTGACTGTTGGGACGGAGTGAGTATTGTTAGTATTGTTTATTTTTAAAAAAAAAATAAGTCTAAATACTTATAGTTATTTTATTTTTTGTACTGCTGTTTTTTGTAATCATATACAGTAATAAGTCTATTTTAAGACAGCTAATTTTATAGTGTGAACAGTGTGAACAGTAATTTTATAGTGTTTATAGTGTGAACAGTTACCTTGTTTTTGCTTCTATACAACACTAGAGCTGTATTTCTGTTTTAAAGTGTAAGTATATAATGGCAACTCACTCAGATGCACAGACTGACGACTTTGACACTGACATGGACTTCACATGTCTGACTGGTTATGCTGTGCCTCACCGTACTCCCCAAGACCTAGAAGAACAGGTTCATGACCTGCAGGCAGAGGTTGTAAGATTGCAGGAATGTCTGCAGGACTCTCTGGACCTAGAGCGCAGCATCCTCAAACGATGGGAGCAGTCGGAGAACACTCCAATACCTTGGTAGCCCAACAACCAAAACTGGCCCCCATGGCCACTTTGAACCCATTCACACCTGCAGAGACCAATGTTGACCCCACACCCTGCTCTGGTGCTGGGATTGGACACTCGGACTCTTTTCTGCAAGTACATTCACTCGAGCTCAGCAACACATCTAGAGTGATCACTGTTTGTAAATGGTTTAATGCACTCAGTTCACATGTCATCACATGGGCTCAGTTCTGCCAGCTCTTTAAAACAGTTTTCCTGCCTTCTGACCTCCAAGAGTGTGTCATGAGAGGCATTCTCAACCGCGTCCAAGCACCAGATGAGCCCCTCCCAACATTCATGGCTCACATGCTGGGAAAGTTTAAAAAATTAAAGAGCCCACCACCTACCCAGGAGCAGATTGAACTGATATGCAAACATTCACTGGAAAAATACACAGTAGTATGGCATCCCTATCTGCTCAGTGATGGACTTGTTGCTGCGGGCTCATGAACTCCATGCGGTCCTTGGACCGAGTGACTCCTCCTACACATTTGAGAAGAAAACGGACCAGTGAACCCTATTGTTACAAATGCTCTCACCCTGGGTTCACATCGCGCACATGCCCAACCTGCAATGCTGCACCCCATATGCTGTCACCTCCTCAGTCACAGCCCACACCAACCCCCCTTTCCCCAACAACTACGACTTTAGACAGGGGTGAGCCACATATAAAAATATGTCTCCTGACTCCCCAATTCACATCAGACATTCGGGAAACATCGGGGGGGAGGACATTTCACTGAGGCAATCCTCCCTCTAGATGCTAAATGAGCCTCGCCCACTTGCCACACCCCCACAAGAGCAGCATGTCCTAGGCTATGTTGAGGACACAGACTCTCAGGCCCACTGGAACACTCTACTGAGAACCAAAATTAATTTTAATTCAGTATCTGTGGAGGCAACCTTGGACATTGGTGCTTCACTCTCTGCGGTGCATGCTGACCTTGTCTGTGTTAATAATGCTTATCCAAGCAGAACATATCAGGAGGCGGGACCATCAGTAAGTCTGACTAACAATGTCACCTGCACCCCTGACGGTGTGACTTGGCTCTCCATTGGCTTCATGGGGAAATGCCCTACCAGCGTTTACCAGGGATGGATTTCATGATTAGAGCCTCCCTGACCATACATGTCCTGTCCAGAACTATCTTCATGGATGACGTCCCTTGTCCTGTGGATGAGATTAAGGACCACACAGCTGAGCTATTCACTGTTGTGGAAAACATCATGTCATTAGACATCTTACAATCCAACCTCAAGTCGAGAGTAGATGAGGTGAACCTGGAAGAGGGACAGAAAGCAGCCATGCTCAGTCTCTTAACTCAGTTTAACGACATGTTTGATGGTCATTTAGGACGCACTTCATTGACTGAACACACAATAAATACAGGAGATGCAAAGACTATAAACCTCCCTCCCTATCGCACGTCTCCATCTAAGAAGCGCATCATAGAGGAGCAGGTTGAGCAAATGCTGCAAGATGGCATTCCACCGGCCCATGGGCTGCCCCAGTCGTTATCGTCAACAAGCCTGGCATTGACCCAAGGTTCTGCGTGGACTTCAGAGGTATTAACCAGGTCACACCGTGTGTCAACAATTCACTTGACTTCGTGGCAAGGTAGAGCTTCATCACGACACTGGGCTTGGCCCGAGGTTATTGGCAGGTGGCAGTTGCAGAGGAGTCATGACCAAGGACAGCCTTCATTTCTCATTGTGGTCTTTTCCAGTTCCATGTACTCCTTTTTGGTCTCTGTAACCAGCCACATTTTAGAGACTAATGAACACTGTGCTGGCTGGTCTCATCTACAAAACGTGTGCTGTGTATTTAGACAACATTCAAACAACACCTAACTGACCTGGAAAAGGTCCTCAACAGACTCAAGGCTGTCGGCTTGTCTTTAAAACTTAAAAAGTGCCAGTTCTGATTGAGTGAGGTCACATTTCTTGGCCGCATCACACCCACTGGTATAAAACCTGATGGGGACAAAATAAAAGCTATCATGGAGTTCCAAACCCCGTCTAATGTGAAACATGTCAGACAGTCTGACTGGATATTACAGACGTTTTGTACAGAACTATGCACGTCATGTGCAGCCTCTCCATGCGCTCACAAGGAAGGACAAAGTTTTCTGCTGGGACGACAAATGTGTACAGTGTCTGTAGTGCCATAAGGCCTGGCTTTATATGGTCGACAGTATCTTTTGCTAAATAAACTACAGTGTATAAGTCCCTCCACTTTGTCTGTCGCCTATTTCTGACGCTCCAGAGCTCTGCTAACGGCTGCTACGGCTAGGCCTCATCACCTGCACCCTCATTACAGGCAAGCTATTCAGGGCATACCCCACCTTTGCTCAGTGTCGGCTGAGATATGCTCCAGCCTCCGCTGTATAAAAGTACACTTCACCCTCGATTATCGATTATTAGGGGGGATAGGCTGACCGGGAACCTCAAAAGTCAGGCAATCGCTATGTCCGGGGTCCCTACCCTTTCCTGGACATTTACCATAATCAGTCCTGCAATCGCCATTATTCAGCAGCAGTCCCAGACTTTTACAACACTTATCCGACACTTATAATTAATCTTTGAGACAAGCTCCACTACCTATTCATCGGACATTATTTAGTGCCCCTCTGCTGCTTCATTTTCATCCATCCACTCGGACGGGAACAGGCCGGACAGGAGAGAAATTTGAAAATCATGACCGACCCAGACTTCCATCATTGATTCCCGGACTTGTCCGAGCATTTGTCCGGCGATACCAAATAATGTTTCGGTTTTTGTACGGGAAATCCAAAGTCTGGGAAATAGGGGTACGGGAAATCGAGGGTGAAGTGTACTATCACACTCTTTCAAATCACAACACCCTCTGTTAAAAGTTATTTAAAATGAACTAAACAGTCTCACATGCTTCTTTTTTCAGGTGACCAGAAACAGACATCCCGTAAAGCCCGTCCAGAACATGTCAAGAAAAAAGTGAGCTGGAGAATGAAGAAAGTATGTGAAATGACAGAGGAGGAGAAAAAACACTACCGAGAGGCAGAACGAGAAAGGAAAAGAAGGCAGAGGATGAGGAGGACCGAAGAAGAAAAAGAAATTGCAAGACAGAAACAACGTGACTATCGTCAGAAAAAGAAGGAACAGGCCGTGCTTCAAGAAGGTGGAGACGAAGAAGAAATGACTGAACTTGGGACAAAACACAAAGAGAAGCAAAAAGAGATGGCTAGACAAAGACAGAAGAAAAGACAGAGACAGTCTGAGGAACGTGAAGAGGAGACGGAGAGGAGACGGTCTGAGGAACATGAAGAGGAGACAGGGAGGAGACAGTCTGAGGAACGTGAAGAGGAGACGGAGAGGAGACGGTCTGAGGAACGTGAAGAGGAGATGGAGAGGAGATGGTCTGAGGAACGTGAAGAGGAGATGGAGAGGAGATGGTCTGAGGAATAGAGGAACAGAGAAAAAACAAGAAGAGAAAAAAAGATTACAAGAAAGTGAAGAGGATAAAGAGTAACAATACGTACATGTATTCCACTGGTTCTACTCAAACTTAACACCTCATAAATAAAATTTCTTGTTAGTGAAGTTTTTGTTTTTCTTTAATTATTTAGCAACGGTGGGTTGATGGTTAAGGCTCTGGGCTACAGCCCTATATGCTGACAGCCCTAACCCCAACCCTAACCCAACTGAACTGAGTAAGGTGCCCATCTTATATGAGTAACGCTGTCAGACCAATGTGCTGTTGGAAGATAGAACCATCCCCGATTGGAAGCTCAGTGGTTCAAGCCCCAGTCCCACCAATCTGCCAATGTTGGGCCCCTGAGCAAGGCCCTTAAACCCTCATCTGCTCAGTAGTATAAATCAGATTAAACAGAAGTCGCTTTGGATAAGATCGTTTATCAAATTATGTAAATGTAAATGTAGTCCACCCGCCATTTTTCGAACTGCTGCGCATGCGTATTTTGGGGGCGGTCAAGCACACTCAGAGGAAAGCGCTATCCGCCCCCTCCTACGAATGAGCTCACAGACGCCCATGATTTGCTGGTGATCGCTGTGAGTGACAGGGAAGTGAGTATATGCCATGCCTCCCTCCTGTGAGAGCTCGGCCAATTAGCTCCCATGGATTCCCGGTCACGGATGGCTGTGGCATCAATCCGGATGATGATGAGGAACTTGCGATCTCTGGGTTGATAGTTGCGCACCTTGTTGATGCACCACTCGAGAGAGTTCAGTCACTTTAACCTTGCTTAAGCACCGAACACATTAAATCATGCCTTAGTTGATCACAGCATGCATTTATAAAAGTAACGTACCTGAGTGTAGTTCCCTAGGTCCTGCAAAAATCACATAGTGTATGTGTAAACCCCATGCAATAGCAGAGGACTGTCCGCCTTCCATATATAGTAAAGGACTCTTTGGCGAAGACGCAGGCCATTTTCTTTTCCCTTTTAGAGAAACAGTTGTTTAGGTATCTAAAAATATTGCTGACCTGGACATGTCAAGGCATACAAGTCTTAGAAAAACACTTGAGGTATCCTTTTTATTTATTTTATTTATTTATTTTTATGGGGGAAAGCCAGCTACTCAGTAAGCCCAGCACACTGTGACACCAGTCACAGAAAAACCCTTTGTGTTTACAGTCAGCTCTAACAACCCAGAAGGAAAGCTCAAACATGCCCAGCCACATTATTTCACAGGCTGTTCAACTAATGAAAGAGTGGTTTAGGGAGCATGAGAAATAATTTTCACATATGTATTGGCACCCCAGAGTCCTGACCTTAACCCTACTGAAAGTTTTCGGGATGTGCTGGAGAAGACTTTATGGAGTCGTTCAGTTTTTCCCCTCATCAATTCAAGACATCAGTGAGAAATGAACCCGACACTGGATGGAAATAAATGTTATTATATAAAAGTTTGTTGAAACAATGGCATGACAATTACGTGTTAAACAAGGCTAAAGGCAGAACAACATATTTATGTGTGACCTTTTTTTTTTTTTTTGGCTGGGCAGTGCATTTGTGAGCAAACAAGCATGCTTAGAGTAGGTGTTGAAGATGTCTCCAAAAAGGTCTAATATCTTAAGAAAAATGCTGGAAATGAGTCTTTATTTCATTATGTATTCATTTTAATAAACGTTTGTTTCATGGAAACATTAAAAAAAGGATAAATTCCAATTTTCATACAAAATGTCCCTTAAAAAGTGTCGCGGGAAAAAAACAGTCGTCAAAAAGGCAACACAAGAAATTTAGGATATTGATGTTTAAGATGTGAGAACATGATCCCACCCCCACACACATCCCCCACACCTTCACAAAAAGAACACAATTTATTTTTTTTATTAAGAAATTTTCAAATGTTCTTTTTTATTTATTCAAAACATTAGAAAATTACACTCTGTTCAGATTGTCGCTGTAGCCAGCAAACAGTGTGTGTGAAGAAGAAAACACAACATAATAAAGAACACGGAGGGAAGGAGAAAAAAACATCCATCTGTTTATTAAACTCCTCCCCTCATAATTGCAGAACTCTCAGCATGTGGATTCAGAGTTCATGTGATTTTATAATCACTGGGGTCTCCCAAAAAACATCAAATAACACCTGCAGGATTAGAAAGCATACCTGTCCCTAAGCAGACCAGGCCAGAGCGGTGCATTGTGGGGGCTCAGCTTTGCTGTTCGTGCTGATCACTTCCTGTTTTAGCTCATTGATGATGATCTTTCCCTCGAGGTCCTGATGAGGCGGAAAACACACACACACCGCAAGTGCAAACCAAGTCTGTGTTGATCTGAGATCTCAGAAACAGCCTCTTGTATCATCACAGGATTCCAGAAGGTATGTCAACTGTCATCACCAAATCTCTGACATGGCTCTGTTACCAGACATCACAAAGCAAAGGTGTGTGAGGTGTCTGCTCACCCAGATTTTGATGCTGGGGTCAGTGGCAGGTGATAATATTAGAGGGTGTAGGTCACACTGGTGGATGATCATGACAGAAAGACAGAGAGACAAAGAGACATACAGAAGCAGTATGTAAAGCTCTGAAGGGTGGGATGTCCCAGGGGTTTGTAGGTCAATCAGTAGGTGAAGTACTCTAGCTACCGCATATCATCATGACAGGAACACACATATAGACAAAGAGCCAGGGGCGACACATGCGCCACACAGCAAGAAGGTCCTGAGTTTGAGTCCCATGCTTGCGTGGGTTTCCTTCCACAGTCTAAAGACATGGACATTAGCTATTCCGAATTGCCCCTAGGTGTGAGTGTTGGCCCATTAGAGGTCTGGTGAGCTGTTCAGGGTGTACCCCGTCTTCGCCCCATGATGGCTGAGATATGCTCCATCCTCCCTGCAACCGCTGTAGGATTAAGCAGTTGAGCAAATGAGGGAGTGAGTGTGTCAATGCGACAGACGGACACGAAGTATGGTTCCAGTAAGAACATCGTTAAGTGGTATATCCCATTACATGGCACATCCCATAATAAGCAATATTACAGGAACACAGAGTCTGGCCCCCCAGTAGAGCATTGCTAAGTGGTATGTGCATTACGACCCTCTTGAGACATCCCTCTCTGTGACATCATCACCTACACATTCTGTGATGTCTCAGAGATGGGCGCTTATTATCTTCCTGGGATCTCTCTCTGTGACATTATCTCTAATGATCTCACAGGGAAGGAGGCTTATTAGCACCTTGGAGCATCTTCATGCCGTAGATACTTTTCAGTTAGCGAAATGGAAAGTGTTAGAGATACTTCTGAACTGAGTAGTCTGGAGTCATTCATGCCCAGTGAAGACCTTCCCTCCCAGCCAACCAGCGTGTGCAGCATCGAAGTGGCTAGTGGGGACATGAACCTCAATCAGCCTCCTTCACAAACAGGTAGAGAAGGACAGCTCATTCCTTTCAGGGTTGCTATATTTCAAATATAAAAGATATATAAATCTTTAAAAGGTTTAGGTTTTTTCTGGAATACAAACATTTTTTAACATTTGTTGAAAATGTGAAAATGTTAAATGTTTTTGTTTGTACTGATTCAAAAATGGGGCAGCAAGATGGCGTAGTAGATAGCACATCCATCTCACAGCAAGAAGGTCCTGGGTTTGAGTCCCAGGCTCAGTGGGGGCATTTTTGTCTGGAGTTTGCATGTTCTCTTCGTTCTTGCAGAGGTTTTCTCTGGGTACTCCGGTTTCCTCCCACAGTCCAAAGACATGTACATGAGGTGAATTGTCTGTTCCAGATTTTTTACACCTAGGTGGTAGTGTAAGTGTGAATGATTGTGTGTGTTGCCCTGCGATGGTCTGACAAGCTGTTCAGGGTGTACCCTGCCTTTGCCCAGTGTTGGCTGAGATAGGCTCCAGACTCCCTGTGACCCTAATAGTACAATTAAGTGGTTTGGCAAATGAAAGTGAGTGAGTGATTAAAAAAATGCAGGAATCATAAAATAAACATTTGTCGAAGCACGTAATCAGACTCGGGTCACAGGGAGGCTCAGGGTGCCAACACTGGGCAAAGATGGGGTACACCTTGAACAGCTCATCAGTCCATCAAAGTACCAACACACACTCACACCTAGGGCAATTTGGAACAAATAATTATTCCTATTGTGCTTGTCTTTGGACTGTGGGAGGAAACTGGAGTATCTGGAGGAAACCGAAGCAAGTATGCGAAGGAAACATGCAAACTCCACACAGAAATGCTCTCGCAAGTCCACAACTCAAACCCCGGACGACCTTTTTGCTTTGAGGCAAACTAACTAACCACTACACCACCGAACTGTATTTTTTCATAAATTATGTTAATTTAATTTAATTCTTTAAACAGATGAATGTAAAACAATTAACAAAGGCCATATGAAGAGGCCCATGAATGCCTACATGATTTGGGCGAGGATTCACCGGCCTATCTTGTCGAAGGCAAACCCAAATGCTAAGAATGCTGAAATCAGTGTGCAGCTCGGGGCTGAGTGGAGCAAGCTGACTAAGGAACAGAGGGCTCCTTATTACGCAGAGGCTACCAGGCTAAAATTGAAACACAGCAAACAGTTTCCTGGTGAGGAGCACATGACCATCAGACACAAACATGCCAAGCCTGAGACTTTTGGCAGCTGTTATGCCGTTTAGTAAATCACTGTCTAACAATTTCTTTCCTGTTATATAGATTACGTTCATAAACCACAGAAAAGAAAGACGCCGTGCCAGGAAGTGGAATCCCAGAGCACTACCTCTGATGGCTCTCCATCCGTAGCTGTGGGACTGCCTCAGAAATCTGCACGCCATGCACCATCAGTCAAGAACTCCATGTCACCGGACTCACAGATGACTCTAATGTCATCTGGTACTAAATTTTGGCATTCTCATTCCTCTTATCCACAATTTGTTAAACTGAACTAAATTAAATAAATAATCATAACTAGAAGCAGTGTGTATAGCTCTGTGGGCCGGATGTCCCAGGCTAGTAACGTTATCAAGGAGCCTGTAGGTTATGCAGTAGGTGATGATATGTCATGCGACACACATCGTGAGAGAGAGACAGAGGGGCATGGCATCTGACCCCTGGTAAACCATTACAAAGTAGTCCATTCCATTACATGGGACAGCCCACTATTAATTACATCCACTAGGATGTTATGTTCTCAGGTTCCTGCCTCAGGCTAGCCACCTAGAGGTGACATCTCTGAACTGGGTGGAACGGAGGGGTGCCATCAGGTTTATGGGAGAGAATGGCGAGATGGTGAAAAATAAACAGAGATGCACTTCTGCTTGTTTGTTTGACTGTGTGCAACATAACTCAAAAATGTATGCACGAATTTTTAGGGGGGGTATTTCATTATAACTATGCCAAATTATAATAATCTGTTTGTGCCTGGTGGAGGTTCCTTACACCAAAGGAGTGCTCCTCTTATTAATTATGCAACCAATATTTCCAGGACACTAAATTATTTGGACAAGCAGTATTCTTTTTTTTTTTTAGTATATATATTTTTTGGGTAAACGCCTTGTAATACTCATTCTTGTTTAATGTATTTACAGTTTTGTTATATTTATTATAGATTTATTTATATTGTATTTAGTTTTATTTATTATAGGTATATGTATTTTCAAATTAGTGTTTTACTGGGGGATGGCACAGTGACATAATGGTTAGCAGTCTGCCTCACAGCAAGAAGGTCCTGGGTTCAAGTCCCAGGCTCAGACATTTCTGTGTGGAGTGTTTATGCTCTACCCGTGCTTGTGTGGATTTCCTCTGAGTACTCCGGTTTCCTCCCACAGTCCAAAGACATACACATTAGGCAAATTGGCTGTTTCAAATTGCCCTTAGGTTTGAGTGAGTGTGTGACTGGTTGTGTGTGTTGCCCTGTGATAGTCTGGCAAGCTATTCAGGGTGTACCCCACCTTCGCTCAGTGTCAGCTGAGATAGGCTCCAGCTTCCACTCTATAAATGTACTATCACACACTTTCAAATCACAACACCTTCATAGTCTCATGTGCTTTTTTCAGGTGACCAGAAACAGACATCCTGTAAAGCCCATCCAGAACATGTCAAGAAAAAGGTGAGCTGGAGAATGAAGAAAGTGTGTGAGATGACAGGGGAGAAGAAAAAACACTACAAAGAGGCAGAACGAGAAAGGAAAAGAAGGCAGAGGATGAGGAGGACCACAGAAGAAATTGCAAGAGAGAAACAACGTGACTATTGCCAGAAAAAGAAGGAACAGGCCATGCTCCAAGAAGGTGGGGACAGAGTAGAAATGACTGAACTTGAGACAAAACAAGAGAAGCAAAAAGAGATGGCTAGAGAAAGACAGAAGAAAAAACAGTCTGAGGAACATGAGGAGGAGACGGAGAGGAGATGGTCTGAGGAACGTGAAGAGGAGACAGAGAGGAGATGGTCTGAGGAACTTGAAGAGGAGATGGAGAGGAGATGGTCTGAGGAACGTGAAGAGGAGACAGAGAAGAGGCAGTCTGAGGAAAGTGAAGCGGAGACGGAGAGGACATGGTCTGAGGAAACTGAAGAGGAGACAGAAAATACATGGTCTGAGGAAAGTGAAGAGGAGACAGAGAGGAGACAGTCTGAGGAAAGTGAAGAGGAGGCAGAGAGTAGATGGTCTGAGGAAGGTGAAGAGGAGACAGAGAGGAGACAGTCCGAGGAAAGTGAAGAGGAGACAGAGAGGAGTCAGTCTGAGGAAAGTGAAGAGGAGACAGAGAGGAGATGGTCTGAGGAAAGTGAAGAGGAGACAGAGAGGAGACAGTCTGAGGAAAGTGAAGGGGAGGCAGAGAACACATTGTCTGAGGAAAGTGAAGTGGAGACAGAGTGGAGACAGTCTGAGGAAAGTGAAGAGGAGACAGAGGAACATGAAGGGGAGACAGAGAGGAGATGGCCTGAGGAACATGAAGAGGAGATGGAGAGGAGGCCATCTGAGGACCATGAAGAGGAGACAGAGAAAAAACAAGAAGAGAAAAAAAGATTACAAGAAAGTGAAGAGGATAAAGAGTAACAATACATACATGTATTCTACTGGTTCTACTCAAACTTAACACCTCATAAATAAAATTTCTTGTTAGTGAAGTTTTTGTTTTTCTTTAATTATGTAGCATGGTGGGTCGGTGGTTAAGGCTCTGGGTTACAGCCCTATATGCTGACAGCCCTAACCCCAACCCTAACCTAACTGAACTGAGTAGGGTGCCCATCTTATATGAGTAACACTGTCAGACCAATGTGCTGTTGGAAGATAGAACCATCCCCGATTGGAAGCTCAGTGGTTCAAGCCCCAGTCCCACCAATCTGCCAATGTTGGGCCCCTGAGCAAGGCCCTTAAACCCTCATCTGCTCAGTAGTATAAATCAGATAAAACAGAAGTCCCTTTGGATAAGAGCATTTATCAAATTATGTAAATGTGAATGTAGTTTATTATTATAGGAAATACCTAATATAACTTTGTCAAAGTTTCAGACAGTTTTTGAGAATCGCTGTTTTCAACGTCCTTCATGTTTGGTTGACAATTTTGTTATATCAGGACGCAAAATATCCCTGTGCAAGGTCAGTCACCTTAACCTTGCTTTAGCACAGAACACATCAAATCATGCCTTAGTTGATCACAGCACGCATTTATTAAAGCAAAGTACCTGAGTGAACTTCCCAACGGTCCTGCAAAAATCACATAGTGTATGTGTAAACCCCATGCAATACCAGAGGACTGTCTGCCTTTCATATATGGTAAAGGACTCTCTAGCGGAGGCGCAGGCCTTTTTCTTTTCCCTTTAAGAGAAACACTTGTTTAAATAACTAAAAATATTGCTGACATGGACACGTCAAGGCATACAAGTCTTAGAAAAACACTTAAGGTGTCCTTTTTATTCAATGTATAAATTGAATCTACTTATGTGAATAACTGTCTCAAAATATTGTTTCTTAAGAGTCCGGTATTAAGATTACCTGGTCCACCCGATTGTCCAAATGGTTTCTATTTATTCCTCGTCTGAAGGTTTAAAGGTCAGACCTCACTTTATTTTGGACGCCATTGGAACACTAAAGTATGATTCCTAACCCCCAATAAAACGCCCCAGTTCTTCAGGCAGCTTGCTCCCCCACCTCCACTTAAAACAATGATTTTGAGTTTGCACGCTGGACCCTCTATTGGGCTTCCTCCTCCAATTTATGGTCTATCCATTACTTTCTGTGCCCAGACCTGGATTACCACTGTGGGGGTGTTTTGAAGCCAGCTAATCAGTAAGCTCAGCACACTGTGACCCCAGTCAGAAAAACCCAAACACCCTTTGTGTTTACAGTCAGCTCTAACAACCAAAAAGGAAAGCTCAAACATGCCCCAGACTCATTATTTCACACTCTGGTGTCATTTCACAGGCTGTCCAACATCAACAACATTAATGGGTTGTTAATAAGTGATAAATGATTTACTGGTGGCCTCTGACCATGGCTGTGTCTCCCTGCTTGTGTTACTTGACCTTAGTGCAGCCTT
>JBCNYH010000016.1:19099081-19128381 GCA_039654325.1 Tandanus tandanus | reverse complement strand
CACAAACAGGTAGAGAAGGACAGCTCATTCCTTTCAGGGTTGCTATATTTCAAATATAAAAGATATATAAATCTTTAGAAGGTTTAGGTTTTTTTCTGGAATACAAACATTTTTTAACATTTGTTGAAAATGTTAAATGTTTTTGTTTGTACTGATTCAAAAATGGGGCGGCAAGATGGCGTAGCATATAGCACATCCGTCTCACAGCAAGAAGGTCCTGGGTTTTTAGTCCCGGGCTCAGTGGGGGCATTTCTGTGTGGCGTTTGCATGTTCTCTTCATGCTTGCGGGGGTTTCCTCTGGTTACTCTGGTTTCCTCCCACAGTCCAAAGACATGTACATGAGGTGAATTGTCTGTTCCAGATTTTTTACACCTAGGTGTGAGTGTGAATGATTGTGTGTGTGTGTGTGTTGCCCTGCGATGGTTTGACGAGCTGTTCAGGGTGTACCCTGCCTTTGCCCAGTGTTGGCTGAGATAGGCTCCAGCCTCCCGGTGACCCTAATAGTATGATTAAGTGGTTTGGCAAATGAAAGTGTGTGAGTGATTAAAAAATGCATGAATAATAAACATTTGTCGAAGCACGTAATCAGACTCGGGTCACAGGGAGGCTCAGGGCACCAACACTGGGCAAAGACGGGGTACACCTTGAACAGCTCGTCAGTCCATCAAAGGGCCAACACACACTCACACCTAGGAACAATTTGGAACGTCCAATTAGGCTTATGTGCATGTCTTTGGTCAGTGGGATGAAACAGGAGCACATAGAGGAAACCCATGCAAGTATGCAAAGAAAACATGCAAACTCCACACAGAAACGCTCTCGCAGGTCCGCAACTCAAACCCCGGATGACCTTCTTGCCTTGAGGCAAACTTACTAACCACTATACCACCGAACTGAACATAAAATGTACATCTATAAAAAAATGTATGCAAAAAAAAAAAAGGAAATATTTTGTACAGTATGGCTCTATTCTATTCATTGTTTTAACTAGAACTGTATTTCTTCATAAATTATGTTAATTAATTTATATATTTTTTTTAAACAGATGAATGTAAAACAGCAAGCTGGAGAAATAACAAAGGCCATATCAAGAGGCCCATGAATGCCTACATGATTTGGGCAAGGATTCACCGGCCTATCTTGTCGAAGGCAAACCCAAATGCTACGAGTGCTGAAATCAGTGTGCAGCTCGGGGCTGAGTGGAGCAAGCTGACTAAGGAACAGAGGGCTCCTTATTACGCAGAGGCTACCAGGTTAAAAATGAAACACAGCAACCAGTTTCCTGGTGAGAAGCACATGACCAACAGACACAAAATGCAAATCCTGAGACTTTTGGCAGCTGTTATGCCCCTTTTGTAAATCACTGTCTAACAATTTCTTTCCTGTTATATAGATTACATTTATAAACCACAGAAAAGTAAGACGCCGTGCCTGGAAGTGGAATCCAAGAGCACTACCTCTGATGGCTCACCATCCGTAGCCGTGGGACTGCCTCAGAAATCTGCAAACCATGCACCATTACTCAAGAACTCCATGTCACCGGACTCACAGATGACTTTAATGTCATCTGGTACTAAATTTTGGCATTCTCATTCCTCTTATCCACAATTTGTTAAACTGAACTAAATTAAATAAATAATCATAACTAGAAGCAGTGCATAAAGCTCTGCAGGTCAGATGTCCCAGGCTGGTAGTATCATCACTGAGCCTGTAGGTCATGCAGTAAGTGATGTTACAGAATGTGTAGGACATGAGACACACATCATGACAGAGAGAGACAGATGGACACCCCTGATAAACCATTGCAACATGGTCCATTCCATTACATGGGACAGCCCATTATTAATTAAATCCACTAGGATGTTATGTTTTCGGTTCTCACTTCAGGCCGGCCGACTGTTCTACCCATGCTTGTTTGCGTTTCCTCGGGATACTCCGGTTTTCTCCCATTGCCCAAAGACATGCACAGGCAAATTGGCTGTTTCAAATTGCCCCTGGGTGTAAGTGAGTGTGTGAATGGATGTGTGTTGTCCTGTGATTGTCTGGAAAGCTATTCAGGGTGTACCCCACCTTCGCTCAGTGTCGGCTGAGATAGGCTCCATCCTCTGCTGTATAAAAGTACTATCACACTCTTTCAAATCACAACACCCTCTGTTAAAAGTTATTTAAAATGAACTAAACAGTCTCCCGTGCTTCTTTTTTAAGGTGAACAGAAACAGACATCCCGTAAAGCCCGTCCAGAACATGTCAAGAAAAAAGTGAGCTGGAAGATGAAGAAAGTGTGTGAGATGACAGAAGAGGAGAAAAAACACTACCGAGAGGCAGAACGAGAAAGGAAAAGAAGGCAGAGGATGAGGAGGACCGAAGAAGAAAAAGAAATTGCAAGACAGAAACAACGTGACTATCGTCAGAAAAAGAAGGAACAGGCCGTGCTTCAAGAAGGTGGAGACAAAGAAAAAATGACTGAACTTGAGACAAAACAAGAGAAGCAAAAAGAGATGGCTAGGCAAAGACAGAATAAAAGACAGTCTGAGGAACATGAAGAGGAGACAGAGAGGAGACAGTCTGAGGAACGTGAAGAGGAGATGGAGAGGATACCATCTGAGGACCATGAAGAGGAGACAGAGAAAAAACAAGATGAGAAAGAAAGATCACAAGAAAGGGAAGAGGATAAAGAGTAACAATACGTAAATGTATTCTACTGGTTCTACGGATACATAACACATCATAAATAAAATTAGTTGTTTGTGAAGTTTTTGTTTTTCTTTAATTATGTAGCAACGGTGGGTCGGTGGTTAAGGCTCTGGGTTACAGCCCTATATTCCAACAGCCCTAACCCCAACCCTAACCTAACTGAACTGAGTAAGGTGCCCATCTTATATGAGTAACACTGTCAGACCAATGTGCTGTTGGAAGATAGAACCATCCCCGATTGGAAGCTCAGTGGTTCAAGCCCCAGTCCCACCAATCTGCCAATGTTGGGCCCCTGAGCAGGGCCCTTGAACCCTCATCTGCTCAGTAGTATAAATCAGATTAAACATAAGTTGCTTTGGATAACAGCATCTACCAAATGCATATATATAATCATTATTATAGGAAATACATAATATAACATTTTGTCAAAGTTTCAGACAGTTTTTGAGAATCTCTGTTTTTAATGTCCTTCATGTCTCAGTTTTCTGACAATTTTGTTATATCAGGACGCAAAATATTCCTGTGTAAGGTTAGTCACTTTAACCTTTCTTAAGCGCTGAACACATCAAATCATGCCTTAGTTGATCACAGCACACATTTATTAAAGCAAAGTACCTGAGTGAACTTCCCTAGTGTTAGGCTTCTATAGAAGGAAAGGCTCCACTTGCAGACAGAAATGGTGAAGAGTACAAAGTTTAATAGACTGTCAAAAAACTCCAAAATGGCAGGCAAACTCATGTCCAAAAAACAGGCAATGGTCAGAGAATTCTAAAAAGTCAAAACAGTACAAGGCAGAGGTATCCAAAAAAAAAAAAAACCACAAGAGACTAGCTGGAATGGTCAAGAAACAGGCAAAGTCAAAGAACTACAAGGCAACGGATGCTGGAAAGGCTCAAGACAAAACTCTGGCACGATATGGCAATGACTGTGGGGAAATGCTCGGCTTAAATGCCCAAACACTAATCAAATCAAAAAGGCAACAGGTAAAAACAAAATGAAGGACACAAGGATGGAGTCTAAATCAAAACAGAAACACATGGCACCAAGACAACAAAAACAAAAGCACATGGCAAGGTGATAACCAAAACAAAAGCACATGATACCAGAAAACAAAAAATAACCAACAGAAGTACTAACAGTATCCCCCCTCTTACAAACACCTCCTGGCATCTTAACTGAGGGGAGTGGGTGTGTATTCAGAAAGTCCCTGACAAGACCGCGATCCAGTATGTCCCGATCAGGAACCCAACACCTCTCCTCCGTACCATAACCCTCCCAGTCCACCAAGAACTGGGCTCCATGGCCTTGGCGACAGACATCCAAAAGCCAGTTAACTGTAAAGGCCTCAGAGCCATCGATGAGCTGTGGACGGGGAGGGGGGCTTAGGAACTGGGCAGAATTGGTCAGAAAGGAAAGGTTTAATCCTAGAAATGTGGAAGGTGGGGTGGATGCGGTGGAGGGTTGGGGGGAGCTTAAGCCGCACTGCAGCAGGGCCCACAACCTTCACAACGGGGTATGGACCAATAAAACAGGGAGCCAGTTTCCGGGAGTCAACCTTGAGGGCAAACAGTACACCGACCTCCTCCTCTAGAGCAGGACATGGGAGGGGGGCTGATATCCAAGACAATACTCGAAGGGAGACAGGCTGGTGGAGGCAGAGGGAGGGAGTTAATAGAGTACTCTACCTAGGGCAGCTGATGACTCCAGGAAGGACGTGAACTGTGGACACACATGATCCACCATCAATTCGGCAGTCTCCTTGGCTGAAGGGAGTTTGGGTAGTGGAATAAGGTGCACAGATTTAGAAAAGCGACCAATAACAGTGAGTGTAGTGGTGTTACCGTCTGAAAGAAGAAGGCTAGTAACAAAATCCAAAGCAATGTGGGACCAGGGTCTCTTGGGTATAGGCAGGGGCTGCAACAGGCCAGATGGAGGCTGCATAGAGGTCTTACTACGGGCACAAACAGAACAGGCAGAGACAAATTTGCAAACATCATCCCCCATGGTAGGCCACCAGAACCTCCTGCTGATGAAGGATTGAGTGCGTCTTGCTCTAGGGTGGCAGGAGAGTTGGGAGGAGTGACCCCACTGCAGGACCTGAGAATGGACAGCCATAGGCAAAAAAGATGGTTAACAGGACATTGACTAGGAGCAGCATTATCAGATTGGGCAGACTGAACCAGAGACTCTATATCCCACTGAACTGCCCCCACAATGCTATGATCGAGGAGGATTCTCTTCGGTTCTCCATTATTGTCTTGAGTGGGGAAAATTTGAGAGAGGGCATCGGGCTTGCCATTCTTGGACCAGGACAATAGGACAGGGTGAAATTGAACTGTGAGAAGAACAACCACCAATGAGCTTGATGGGAATTCAAACATTTGTCAGTACGAATGTATTCAAGGTTCTTATGATCTGTCCATACCAGAAACGGAACCGTAGAACCCTCGAGCCAGTGTCGCCACTCCTCCAGAGCCAACTTAACTGCCAACAGTTCTCTATTGCCAATGTCATAAATACTTTCAGATGAAGTAAAGTGATGAGAAAAAAAGCACAAGGGTGCACCTTATCATCCTGGGCAGAGCACTGAGAAAGGATGGCACCAACACCCACATCCGAGGCATCCACTTCCACAATAAACTGACGATCGAGATCAGGTTGTCATAAGCTGATGTAAAGCATCTCTTCAGTTCTTGAAAGGCCTCTGCAGCTGGTGACCAGACAAACTGAACTGAAATTGAAGCAAGGGCCATGAGAGGGGCAGCCAGGGTACTATAACTGCTAATGAAACGTCGGAAGAAATCGGCAAACCATAAAAAACATTGCAGCTCATGGCGGGTTGTAGGCTGAGGCCAGTCAATAACTGCTTTGACCTTCTGTTGCTCCATCTCTATGGCACTGGCGGAAATGATGTACCCCAGGAACGGGACAGAGCTGTGGTGAAACTCACACTTCTCAGCCTTGATGAAAAGTTGGTTCACTAATGGACGTTGGAGGTCCTGGCGGACATGGTGAACATGTTCAGTGAGAGAATGGGAAAAGATTAAAATGTCATCAGAATAGATAAAAACTAATTTATTCATCATATCTCTCAAAACATCATTAACTAGTGCTTGAAAGACACTAGGGGCGTTAGTGAGCCCAAATGGCATAACTAGGTACTCATAGTGTCCAGTAGGTGTGTTAAATGCCGTCTTCCATTCATCCCATCTCGGATCCGAACTAGGTGATAGGCATTACGGAGATCCAATTTAGTGAAGACAGATGATCCATGGAGTAGCTCAAATGCAGATGACATGAGGGGAAGTGGATACCTGTCCCTGACAGTGATGTCACTGAGACCAAGGTAGTCAATACATGGTCAAAGAGAGCCATCCTTCTCGGCAACAAAAAAAATCCGTTCCCTGCAGGAGAGGATGAGGGTCGAATTATGCCAGCAGTCAAGGACTCCTGAATGTATTTCTCCATGGCCTAAGTTTCAGGTCGGGAAAGAGAATACAGTCGGCCCCAGAGTGGAGCCTTACCAGGTATGAGATCAACGCCACAGTCATAAGGCCAGTGAGGGGGCAGAGTGACGGCCCGGGACTTACAAAAAAAACTTCTTTGAGGTCTATGTATTCAGTAGGAACAGCGGACAGGTCAGGGAATTCTCCTGGGGGGTCTAAAAGTTGTAAATTGTAAGAAATATAGTGGCCAAATTCACCACCGTATTGACAGCAGCTTGAACTGTGTCTCCGTTGTTTCTCTGCTGCTGAAATTTGAAAGCGGCTTATCTGCATTGGCTCTGGAGGGTGGGGATGGCAAGACCTGATGAGCCGACAAAACACACTCAGTGGAGGTTCCATCACTTGATGCTCTACTGAAGTCTCTGGGAATCCTCTACTTATGACATTGCTGCAATCTGGAGTCGATGCGCATGGCCAGGTCCACAAGAGAATCAAAGCTGATGGAAAGATCATGGGTGATTAGTTCATCCTTGATGTTTTCATCTACACACCAAACAGAGCCTCTGTATTCCATGCACTAGAAGCTGCTACAGTAGGGAACGCAATAGAGTAGTCAGATACTGAGCGGACTCCCTGTCGATCATGCAGCATTTCTGCCTCTCTGTGTTTTGAACGGTCAAAAACTTCTCATTTCCTCTGCAAACAAAGTAAAATTATTACAAAAAGATTCTCTGACCTCCCAAACTGCAGCTCCCCATTCTCTTGCTCGCCCAGAAAACTGAGTGATGACATAAGCCACCTTAGCTTACTCAGTGGGAAAAACAGATGGTTGTAATGGAAAAATGTATTCACATTGGGAAAGGAATGAACGGCAGGTACCAAGTTCACCTGAGTAATGTTCGGGAGGAGGCAGGCGAGGCTCTGAGACTGGAGGAGTGGGCTGTGGTAAGACTGGTGCTGGAGCAGGTGGTGGTGATGGGTTTTGAGACAGTTGAAGTAGTTGTACCCTTGCTGCAAGATCAGTGACGGCTGTGGAGATGACTGCCATAGTTTTACCAACCTCCTCCATTTATGTTTGTTGTCTCCACAGCATGATTCCATGTTGTCCCAGTACGGTCTTTCACTGGTTTAAGTCTGCTGGATCCATGCTGGCCAGATCGTACTGTTAGGCTTTTACAGAAGGAAAGGATCCACTAACAGACAGAAATGGTGAAGAGCACAAAGTTTAATAGATTGTCAAAAAACTCCAAAATGGCAGACAAGCTCCTGGTCAAAAGACAGGCAATGGTCAGAGAATTCCAAAAAGTCAAAATAGAGTACAAGGCAGAGGTATCTAAAAAATTACAAGAGACTAGCTAGAAAGGTCAAGGAACAGGCAAAGTAAAAAAAAAACTACAAGGCAACAGACTTACAAACTCTGGAAAGGCTCAAGACAAAACTCTGGCATGATATGGCAATGACTGTGGGGAAATACTGGGCTTAAATGCCCAAACACTAATCAAATCAAAAAGGCAACAGGTGAAAACAAAATGGAAGACACAAGGGTGGAGTCTAAATCAAAACAGAAACACATGGCACCATGACAACAAAAAACAAAGCACATGGCAAGGTGACAGCCAAAACAAAAGCAAATGATGCCAAAACAAAAACTAACCAACAGATGTACTAATACCCTTGGTCCTGCAGAAATAACGCAGTGCACGTTTAAACCCCGTGCGATACCAGAGGACTGGCCGCTTTCCATATATGGTAAAAGACTCTATGCATCTTGATAAATCCAACTTTATTTTTGTGTTCAAGGGTCCAAAATTTAGATCAAATAATTTGGAGATGTCTTGAGTTAGCGTAACCCCTAAGTATTTAATTAAATTTGGATCCCAATTCAAAAAATACTTCTCCCTAATATGGCTGGGTGGGTCATAATTAAAAAGCGATAACCTGTGTTTTCTGGATATTTAATTTGTAACCAGAAAGTACCCTGTATTCGCCCAACATTTCCATCAAAATTGGCATTGCCTGTGTGGGTTGTGCCAAATATATCAGAAAGTCATCTGCAAAGAGAGCCAGTTTATGTTCATCAGTAGACAATTCAATTCCTTTGATACTAGTAGTTTGTCTAATCCACTGGCCTAGAGGCTCGATTAACAGAGCAAAGAGAACGGGTGAAACTGGGCAGCCCTGCCTGGTTCCTCATTCAAGAATAATATGGTCTGATAGGCTGCCATTAATTTTAAGTCTTGCAAAGGGTCTGTGATAAAGAGCTTGAATTATTGCTACAATAGAATCATGGAAGCCAAATTTTGATAGAACCTTGTATAAGAAGGACCATCTGACAGAGTCGAATGCTTTTTCATCATCTAAACTGAGGAGTACTGCTTCTATTTCGCTCTGGTAATATGTCTGATAATGTGTAGTGACCTCCTAATATTATCTTGTGTTTGTTTTTCTTTTATAAAACCTGCCTGGTCAGGGTTAATAAGATTAAGTAGGATTATCACCATTCTTCATGCCAAGATTGATGTAAATAACTTATAGTTTACATTCAGAAATGTAATGGGGCAATAATATACCTCTAACAGGTAATTATTCTCCGATCTGACATGGAATGAACGCATCGCGGGGGAAGATGCAGGTTTTTACGTGCAGCTCCGGGCTCCACTAGGTATCCCATACACACACATCCGCCCTTCAGCTTCGAACCAGAATAAGCCAAAGCTGAGCAGCTCATGCTGGAACACACAACTAATTCAACCGGACCCACTAGACTGGACTCAAATGGAAGCTACATGAAAATATACAGAGAAAAAAAACGTAAAAAGTAATTAAGAAAGAAAGCACTTGGATTTGTTTAATTTACATTTTAAGGGCAGGTTCAATACAATACATGACGCACAGCCATTACAGGGTCGTGGATCCTCAATGATGATCTATATTAAATCTTTTCGATGAGACTGCGCATTTTTTCGGCCAGCCGAAACCGAAAACAACCGGGAAAAAAAGTTGCAATATTTCGCCCTATATCGCTTACAGGTGAGTAACCTTAATTTTTTCTACATGTATCACTATCTTTCTTTTTCTTTTCATGTGTAACTTGCCTCGAACTCTCAGCTGACAGCATTGTAAAGTCACAATGTTAATCGCACGGACTAGATTGGTTGAGTGGTATTACATGGGATGGTTTAACTCGCATGCAATTGGTCGGTGCGTTTCCTCACCCACTAAGCCATTAGCATAAAGACTACAAAAGCTGCGCCAGTTAAACTAGAAGTGCCCCGTCCGGTTTTAAATCATAACCTTCTGTTTTGGCTGTAGGTCCGGGTCCGTATGGGACAGCTTCTGGATGTGAATGTGTATATACAAAAATATATATATATATATACACACACACACACACACACACACACACACACACATGGATATATTCTCGTCTGGAGCGGCCTTCCTGGTCTGGCTTCTAGTAACTTGTAGCTTTAGCATTTCAAGCATAGTCTCCTCAATGTTCTCTTAACGTCCTCCTCTCTTTCACCTTGCAACCTAGTTCAGCCTGGTGTTTGTTTTCGCTATTTCTTCTTTAATTTCATCGAGTTGAGACTTATTTTCCCGACGAAAGTCTCTTAACTCACTCAAAATCATGTTCAAGTTATCCGCCTCTTCCCATCTATCATCTGACTCCCAGTTTTATTGTTTTGCATGTCCGTCTTGCTATCTTCAGACCACACCGACGCACATGTCTTGTGCAACTAGGGGACCCCGTGGTGGATCTTTACTTGACGTCACAGGACATATGTTTTACATGATATGCAAAGAGTAACAATATCTATAGAACAATGTACATCCTGCCTCACATAACAGGAATTTAACCTCTAAACATTCACATCATACACTTTGACACCCACCATAGGTTGACAGATTTTATCACTAAATTAACAACGGAGACTGCTGTTTTTACTCACAGAACTGGGTCGAGACTAGATTTATGTTAACTGGAAGTTTCCTGTGGTCAGCTATAGAATGTCTAAGATACAAACACAGAAATACTTCCAGATTGTGAATAAAAGTATACAACTCTTATTAATTCTATCAGAAAGAAAGACGCCGTGCGTGGAAGTGGAATCCCAGAGCACTACCTCTGATCACCATCCGTAGCCATGGGCCTGTCTCGGAAATCTGCACTCCATGTCACCAGACTCACAGACAACTCTAACGTCATCTGGTACTAAATTTTGGCATTATCATTCCTCTTATCCACAATTTGTTAAACTGAACAATATTAAATAAATAATCATAACTAGAAGCAGTGCGTAAAGCTCTCCGTTTGCTTGCAACTGGTTTAGAGCGTCTACCAAATGCTGTAAATGTAGTTCATTATTATAGGAAGTACGTAATATACCATTCTGTCAAAGTTTCACAGTTCTTTGTCTTTTTTCCAGCAATATTGTCATGTCATATTGTCAAAATATCCTTGTGCAAGGTCAATAACAGAGGACTGTCCACTTTCCATATATGGTAAAGGTCTCTGGCACAGTCATTTTTTTTTTCTTAAAAAAAGTTAATTAATATTGTTGGTGTGGACGCGCTAGGGCACCAAGTCTTAGAAAAACACTCAAGCTGTCCTTTTTATTCAATAAATAAACTGTTTTATGTGAACAACTGCTTCAAAAGTGTTGCTCAATAGTCCATTATTAAGATTACTTGTTCTGCAAGATTGTCCAAATAGTTTCCATTTATTCTTCATATGAAGATTTAAAGGTCAGACCTTACTTTTCATTTCGGACAGCCCCCCCCCCAAAAAAAACCCTCCAGTTCTTCAGGCCGCTGCTCCCCCACCTCCACCTGAAACACTGATTTATTTATTGCAAGATGGACGGTCTGTTTGGCTTCCTCCTCCTATTCAAGGTCTTTCTACTGCTTTCTGTGCCCCTGTGCTGGCAGGCAGACTTGGATGGGCAGTTACCACTGTACATGGGGCAGTGAGGGTAAACCAGCATACCGTGATGCACTTGTACCCCGTGTGTGGCCGGGCAGTGTACATGTAAACAAACAAGCATGCTTAGAATAGGTGTTCAAGATGTCTCTAAAAATGTCTAATTTCTCAAGAAAATGCCAAAAATGAGTCTTTATTTCGTTACGTATTCATTTTAATAAAAATGTTTCATGGAAACATTAAAAAAAAAAAAGGAAAAAAGGATAAATTCCAATTTTCATACAAAATGTCCCTTAAAAAGTGGTCTATAGTGACAAAGCTGTCAAGAAGGCAACACAGCAAATTTAGGATATTGATGTTTAAAATGTGAGAACATGACCCCACCCCCACACGCATCTCCCATACCTACACAAAAAGAACACAATTTTTTTATTAAGAAATTTTCAAATGTTCTTTTTTATTTATTCAACCTTTAAAAACATTAGAAAATTCTTCTATCGTGTTCCAATGGTAACCTGCCACACTCTGATCAGATTGTCGGTGTAGCCAGCAAACAGCGTCTGTGAAGAAGAAAACACAAAACCACAATAAAGAACATGGAGGGGGAAAAAAATATCTGTTCATTAAAATCCTCCCCTCATAATTGCAGGACTCTCAGCATGTGGGTTCAGAGTTCTTGTGATTTTATAATCACTGGGGTCTCCCAAAAAAAAAAAAAAACCCATCAAATAAAACCTGCAGGGTTAGAAAGCGTACCTGTCCGTCGGCAGACCAGGCCAGAGCGGTGCATTGTGGGGGCTCGGCTTTGCTGTTGGTGCTGATCACTTCCTGTTTCAGCTCGTCGACGATGATCTTTCCCTCGAGGTCCTGATGAGAGAAAACACACACGCAAGTCAGAACTTTTTCGCTGAACATACGTACGCAAATGCAAACCGAGGCCGTGTTGATCCGAGCTCTCAGAAACAGCCTCTCGTATCATCACAGGATTCCAGAAGGCATGTCAAGTTTCATCACCGAATCTCTGACGCGGCTCTGTTACCAGACATCACGTCACAACGCTAAGGTGTGCGAAGTGTCTGCTCACCCAGATCTTGATGCTGGGGCCGGTGGCGGCACAGAGCCAGTATCGGTTGGGGCTGAAGCAGAGCGCATTGATGGTGTCGCCTCCATCCAGAGTGTACAGATGCTTCCCCTCATTCAGATCCCACAGCATGGCCTGACCGTCCTGTAAACCAGATCACAAACACAAACACAGCTGAGCTGCTGATCATCAGTATGAAGTGCTGCACACTCGAGGAAAAGCGGCCATGTGTTCAGAAACAGCCTCTTTATCATCACAGTGACACAGATGGCATTAAGGTTTCATCACCACACTCAGAGCGGTCCATCATCACACTAAACAAGCAGCTTAAAATATGCAATATGAATTATTATTATTAATTTTTTTTTTTAGAGTTCTTACAGGGTCCGTACACCCTCAGGGTTATGAAATTCAAGGATGTTTCTATGACTTTCCAGGACAGGACAGACAAAATTCCATAACCTCTTTTTGATTGTTTTTTATTTATTTAGTATATAATTATTGTATAAACTTAAACACTTCTCTTGTCATTTCCTCATAAATAAATACTTACTTTGTTTTAAACATTTAATTAAATAAATATTATTTCTTATGTAACTTTTACACTAAAGGAAGTTTTTTATTAACACTATTAACAGATGTTTGTGATTCACGCTGTAGCTCACAAACATTTAAAATATCAAGAAATTAATTATTTATAATTTTTTATTACTCTTTCTTTAATAAACCAACAAAGTCATACAGTTTATATTTATTTTAAACTTTATGCTAATAATTTTTATATTTTACTGCTTTTACTTGCTGATTACAATAAAACAGTATAAAATATTTTTATTGATTCAAAAATTTTATACAATTTATTTTTAGACACTATGACACTTCCTGAGATCGAGCTGATTATAAAATAATTAACACCATTAAATTTAATTGTTTGACCAATAAATGTAATAGTTTAAAGTCGGTTCATGGTTGCTGTTTATGCTCCGACTTCTTACAAAATGTTTCATTTCCAGCATTTTAATCTCTATTTAATTCATTTCCCCTCAAAAATATTGATTTAATGTAAATGTCTACAATTACATAACTTAGCATGTTTATAATTTAATTAAATATTTATCAATAATGTATTACAGTTTTTTATATAAATATTAAAAGCAACCCTGCAAAATCACTCTTGAAGGTTTTTTTTCTAGAGATGTCATGGATTTTATTTTATTTATTTATTTTTAATTTACCTGCAAGCTTTTAACTTTTTGTAGTATATGTAATAACACCTGTAACTGATCAGAAGCTGAACAGACGTCGTACCTTTCCTCCGGATGCACAGAGTGAGCCGTCAGGAGACACGGTGACGGTGTTCAGGTAGCCCGTGTGGCCGATGTGGTTCGTCTTCAGCTTGCAGTTGGCGAGATTCCACACCTTCACACACAGATCAGATCGAGAACACGTAACGGGTTACACTACTTACAACTACTGCTGCTGATTTTACGCTATTTTTTTTTTTTAAATATATAAATTTTTGTTTTTAAAGAATTCAGTTTTTTTATGTATATCAAACATATATAGCAGCTGAACATCTATCAGTTGATCCTCAAGGTTTCAGTCTCAGGAGAAGAAAGCACGGTGTTGTGTTCCGTATCACGTGCTAACAGGAGCTATTTGTTCCCTTTCTCATCTCCAGCTCATGTGTTCATGCGTGTTGGGGTGTAAATAAAGGCTGTTCCCATCTGGACCGTTCCGTTACCCATCATAATTGCAGGACTTGTCCTCAGAGCCCGAGAGCTCAGACAGAAAGTCAGTTTTTTTAGTCATGGGGTAAAAAACGATGTGAAGGAGCCATACACTGCAGGATGAGGACAGGTGTATGTTCCTTACCTTGACCACTTTGTCCCAGCCGCAGGATACGATGATGGGGTTGTTGCTGTTTGGGGAGAACCGTACGCAGGACGCCCACTCTGTGTGGCTCTCGTCCTGTAGGAGCAACATTCACGGGTTTCAGGACGCTAAACACTCGAATTCGAAGACTTGCTTGTGTGCAATTGATTATGGGTTCTGACCTGGATGGTGTACTTGCACACTCCCAGCGTGTTCCACAGCTTGATGGTTTTGTCCCTGGAGCCAGACACGATCTGACGGTTATCAGCAGAGAAAGCCACGCTCAGAACATCTTTGGTGTGGCCGACGAAGCGGCGAGTAGTCGTGCCACTGGGGGATAAAGAGCATCAGAAAAAAAAAATCATTATCATGTTCACGCAGCAGAATTGAACGGTCTTTTTTTTGGCTTTGCAGTGGCAAAATAAAGAAAAAATTAATTTTAAGTAATAAGTGGTAACTATAAACACAAACAGTATAAGATTCTGGGAAAATAACTGTTAGTGCTGGCAAACGACAAAGGTAAACAAAACAAAACAAAAAAGCCCTCAGCCCATGGACCACTTCATAAAAAGGTACACCCAGTCCCAAGAAGGCCTCCAAAAATGATGATCGGTGATGGCGTTTTCTAAGTAAATGCGCAGAACACTATCGATTTCCACTGCAGCCCGATATCCAATATAGCTGCCGCAGCTGCCATCTTGAATTTGCATTCAACTCAAAAACGGCATCACCGATCACCATTTTTGGTGTGGATGTTGGAACTATGTAACTACACAACCTATTGATTTTCATTGTGGTCCGAGATCCAATATGGCTGCCGCAGCTGCCATCGTGAATTTGTATTTCACGTACTACTGTGGCTCAAAAACGCCATCGCCAATCACCACCATTTTTGGTGTGAATGTTGGGACTGGGTACCTACACAAGCCTATTGATTTTCATCGTGGTGCGACATCCAATATGGCTGCCACAGCTGGCATCTTAAATTTGCATTCCTCGCACCAAGTCAAAAACGCAATTCATGATCAACATTTTTGGCATGGATGTTGGGACAGGGTAATTACACAAGTCTATTGATTTTCGTCATGATCAAATATACAATATGGCCGCTGCAGCTGCCATATTTGAATTTGTATTTCACGTACTAGATTAAAAACGCCATCGTCATCCAATCATCATTTTTGATGTGGACGTTGAAACTGGGTAACTCATTCATTCATTTTCTAAGCCGCTTAATCCTAATTAGGGTTGCAGGGAGGCTGACTCTGGGCAAAGGCTGGGTACACACTGGACAGCTTGCCAGGCCATCGCAGGGTCCGACTGGTAACTACACAAGTCTATCAATTTTCATCACAATGCGACATCCAATATGGCCACCATCTTAAATCTGCATTATGCATGAGGTAAGGGGTATTTTTTTCCTTTCTTATCGAAGGGTACTGTGGCTACAGGGTGGTTAGTTTAACACACAGACACACAAAAAAAACAAGACAAGACATACAAGTAGGGGCACAAATGTCTCCCCACCTGATCTGACCCTACACTCACGTTGTCAGGTCCCAGAGGCGCAGAGTGTTGTCCCAAGATCCGGACAAAGCAAACTGGCCATCAGAGGAAATCACGACATCACTCACGAAGTGCGAGTGTCCTCTCAGAGCGCGCTGGGGGACGCCGTAGTTCGTCTCGTCTCGGGTCAGCTTCCACATGATAATGGTCTTGTCTGCGAATTCAAGCACAAAAAGTCAGACCGTATGCACAGATCAGCTTCCAACACGACAACATTCATACGGATATCGCTGCGGATTCCCTCACGTAGATCGCTAACTATCTCTGTCATAACTCAGCGCATCACATGACATGTAGCACATGATGGGCGTGGTATCCTCACTCACTCATTTGCCAAACCGCTTACTCCTATAAGGGTCACAGGAAGGCTGGAGTCTATCTCAGCTGACTCTAGGCGAAGGCGGGGTACATTCTGAACAGCTCGTCAGACTGTTGCAGGGCAACACACACACAACCATTTACACTCAAACCTGGGGCAATTTGGGACAGCTGATTAGCCTAACGTGCATGTCATTGGACTGTGGGAGGAAACTGGAGTGCCTGGAAGAAACCCTCATAAACACGAGAGGAACATGCAAACTCCAAACAGAAACGCCCAAACCCAGGACCTTCCTGCTGTGAGGCGGACGTGCTAACCGCTACGAAAACAGATGCTGAGACATCTTGTCTTTAACGTACTTCTACTGGAAGCTGCAGTTATTCCTCCAGATGTACAAAAGATATCAAACCAATGGTCTGTTTTCACAGACGTCATAAATGTGTGTGTATTTTCCCACAATGCACTGTGCCGCACTATTTTGCTTCCCTATGCACCATCACCTATGCCAAATGGTGCACGTTCTTTTCGGGTCGGACCTCACGAATGTCAAAACATAAAATCTGGGTGAGTTTAACTGGATGAGCTACAGCGCGGTCTACGCAAACAACCCTCCGTACCCCAACCCTGCTCTGAGTAACACTCGCTGATACCAAAATAATAAGAATCGCCAACCTGGCTGTGGTTCAGTGAGACAATCGTCAAGTCATACCATTTCTGAACCAGTGTCAGTTTTACTCAGACTACCTCAACACCATCCCAAGCTCCATGGCCTGCACCCCAAATAATGATACAGTTACAAGAGCTAGTACCAGTAATGGGCCAGTAAGAATCCAGTTGTTGCGTCCCCCCCACGGTCGTTTCCTTTCGTCGTCAATTTCCTTCATACCTTCGCCTTGATAAGGAAACGGATGTTAGGTGCTACGCCCCGGGTTGTTGGAACAGCCAATAATTCAACAAGTAGCCATGAGAGGAATGGAATTTCTTAACCATTTAAAATACTGCATGTCAACTCAATGTGACAACCAACAAGGAAGCAAAATGGCTGCCACTACCCATAATGCACTTCGTTCCAAGTAGCAGCTGTAATGAAGCATGGTTGCATGCTGCATCATTCTCTCTGTTAATCAATTAAGCACTTACATTTATTATTTATTTTGTTAATAAACTGCATTATAACTTCTCCGTCACTCTCATGTATTCTCACAAACATGGCACCAAGTCCAAAACTGACATTTCTATTTTCAGGGTGGACTTTTAGGATTGCAAAGATTTTATTCATGTCAATCTGGCAACCTGCTTGAAATAAAGGCAGATCAATAAAGTATGAAGATTTTATTTCAAGCAGGTTGCCAGATTGGGAAAAGAACACGATTTTTGCAATCATATTTATCTTTACGATCAAACATGATTTTTTTAGTACAACATAAATGTCAAAGTACGTTTTAGTCTCAATATATAGCGAGCGAAAAATTATTCTTGGTTATTGTTCCAACACACGACTGAGTTTTATTTCAATCTGGCAACCCGGCAGCGAGGATGTGTGCGTTCTTACCCCGAGACGCTGACAGGATCATGTCGGGAAACTGCGGTGTGGTGGCGATCTGAGTGACCCATCCGCTGTGGCCCTTCAGTGTACCCCTCACTGTCATCTGCTCCGTCATTTTGGCCAAGTTTTATAATAACCTAATAGGTAGATGGAGCCGGATTGATCCGGAGAGCTGAATCCTCTCCGTACTTCTCTCTGTACGGCAACAGGAAAAGGACACATCATACCGGAAGCAGAAACTTTGAGCGGGTTCTTCTTCGTATGTTTGTGATGGTCAAATATAACGCGCATGTCGCCACCTGGTGTCCAGTTATGGGAAATTCACGCCTTTGTCCTGTGCATAGACTGTCCTGGGACTTGAGCTTGGACTGAATTTGTCCCTTGTAAGATGTTTTTTTTTTTTTGTATTTTTATTGTTTAATTATTATTGTTTATGATTTTTATGTTTAACAATTTTTATTTTAATATTATTATTATTATTATTATTACTTAATTTGAATAATTTAGTGGCCTAGGGGTTAGCACGTCCACCTCGGAGCAAGAAGGTTGGAGAGTGTCCTGGGTTCAAGTCTCAGGCTGAGGGGTTCCTGTGTGGAGTTTGCATGCTGTCCCTGTACATGCATGGGTTTCCTCCAGGTACTCCAGTTTCCTCCCACAATCTAAAGGCATGCACATTCAAATTCAAATTCAAATTTATTTGTCCCGTACAAAATCATACACAGTACAATATGTAGTGAAATGCTTGTTACGACTGTCCTAAAATTTGAAGAATAAACTATCGATATCAAGAAGAAAAAGAACAATAACAATAACTATAACTGTTTGTCGGCCGAAATAGGCTCCAGCCTCCCAGCAACCCTAATAGGATTAAGTGGTATAGTATATACATATATAAGTTAAAGGTCAATATAAATATAAAAGTGTAAAATATAAAATAAAGTTAAATATAAAATATAAAATATAACAAAATATAGAATACAAAAAATATAAAATGAAAATTAATGTAGTGGCGATTTTAAAAGTAATACTGTATGTAAAGTGTCAAGTGTCTGTAAGATGTCTAGTGAGTGTGGTTGTTGTGTGCGCAGAGTAGTGCAGGGTGCACAGAGTGCAAATTGGCTGTTCCAAATTGCCCCTAGGTGTGTGAGAGTGTGTGTTGCCCCTGCGACGCTCTGACGAGCTGTTCACGATGTACCCTGCCTTAACCTGGTGTCGGCTGAAATAGGCTCCAGCCTCCCCGCAACCCTAATAGGATTAAGCAGTATATACATATATTAATATACATAGTTTTCCACAACAATGTTAGGTTTACATTTTTTTTTTCCTCTCTTTTTTAGTGCTGTTCCCTTCAATGATGCCTTTTTAAAGATTTGGATTGTATGTTGTCTTGTTTGTTTATACATTTTAATCATTTTCAATAAAGACTTCATTTTAAAAAGATGATAGGATTGCTTATTTCTGGAAATAACGTGAATGGTTATCAGTCGCGAGACAAATTATTGACATTTTCTATATATGATGTGTGCCAAATAAAAAAAAATAAAAGAATGAAAGATCATTTTATCCATCCACCTATCCATTATCTGAACTGCCTCTCCATCAGGGTCTTGGGGGAACCTGGAGCCAAATCCAGCTGACTTTAGGTTACAGGCGGAGGAGGTACACCCTGGAGAGATCGCCAGTCTATTGCAGGACTCATTACAGAGACACAAAGGATCATACACACTCACATGTACACCTGTGGGCAATTAACATTAAGATTAAAATGGGCAATTTAGGAGCCAGTGTTGGAGGAAACCGGGGTACCAGATGAAACCCTGGGAGAGCATGTAAACTCCACACACAAAGGCCTCGATCGGCCATGGCGTTCGAACCCAAACCCTCCTTGTTATGAGACAACAATGAAAACCACTACCCCACTGTGTCACCTTGGTGTAACAACTTTTTATAAAAAAAAAAAAAAAAAAGTCTGTATTTGGTGTCAGATTCACTTGAATTATCTGAACTTGTTGTTCCAGCATGAGCCTGGCAGGAGGACGATGAAGGTCGGTGCAGTACTTCAAGGCCTTAATAACACACGGCTCCTCTACCAAATATTTTTCTGAGTAAATCAAAACACATGGTTTTGTTTGTACTTTTTCATCTTCCTGGTCTTCTTCCTGCTGATTTTATGAATATCCAGTGGGTCTGAGGCCCGGGCTCGGCGAGAGCTTTTTTGTGTGGAGTTTGCGTGTTCTCCCAGTGCTTGCTTGGGTTTCATCCAATTACTCCGGTTTCCTCCAACAGTCCAAAGACCTGCATATTAAGCTAATTAGTTGTTCCAAATTGCACCTACGTGTGAGTAGTTATGAGTATGGTGGCCCTGCAATATTCTGGCAAGCTGTTCAGAGTGTAACCGCCTTAACCCAGAGTTGGCTGAGATAAACTCCAGCCTGGCCAACAAATAAATGAATGGAAAACAGTGACATCATAAAATAAACATCTAGGATTAAAAAAAGGCATTTAAAAATGGATCTTTGTACAGTACTGTACAATCTGGTTTTAAAAACAGGATTAAAAAAACAAATCACAGTACTTCCTGGTCCAGCCACCTCCCTTTGCCAAGACAAACCGGGAAAGTCCATTATGGTAGCGTGGACATTTAGGTTCTTTTTTTTAATTAGTATGCACACAAAACTACAACATATGTAAACGATAAAAGATTTTTCCCCTTATTTTATACAGACATATTACAATGCTGATTCATATTTGTTTAGAATATATAAACACGTATACACTTAAATTCTTCTGTGATGGACTCTTCCAAGTTAAACCGCCTACAGATTGCGCCATCTTTTTTCCCCCCTTCAACCTGTTTTATTTATTTATTTATTTATTTATTTATTTATTTTTAACCCGCCCCCAGATACAGGATTGGCTATTCTTTATTATTTGTATAACGCTAGACGATTGTAGCCAATCCTCGCAAAAGAAGTGGACCCTACTAGCCAATCCGAATCCCAGTTTTTGAATGTGGGTGGGAAAACAAGGCAATGCTTTGCGTAGAATTTTCTAGAAGAACCAGGCAGCCATTTTGAAAAGAGACTTAGCTGAACAAAGGGAGTGTTGTTTCGACAGCCGTGGAACGATTTTGTTTTGCAAGGCGACGTGTTTCCGATTATTATTTATTTCAGACCTATAAACAGATTTATCAAGGTGGGATATGTTTACTTATTTGTATATTGTTTTGTAATTTAATATGAGCTTTATCTGTGCCGTTTTTACTCGACGCTCGAGCGGTGTTGACGTAGTTGCTGTTGATTATACAAAGCTACGTTATTATGGACTTTTCTTGAAATGTATTTCAAAGAAAAATATAAATTTTAAAATTTATTACAGATATTCAACGTTATTTTATGCTTTTTTTTGTTCTTAACTTTAGGAAGCTTGTTCGGTTAATCGGTATAATGAATTTCCGCGTCATTGTGCCAAGGTTTGAGTAGTAGTGCGCATGCGCAAATATAGATTCTTATTTTGGTAGATTTTAAGTAAAATAATGATGATAAACAAATTATCCATGCACAGGGCAGATGATGTAGTCTAATAAATTTTGAATACAACAATTTTTTTTTTCAACCTATGGTCTGCATTATTCTTGACTCATTAGATTCTGGTTACTTCATTGTTAGCTATTTATAATTAGTGTTTCTTGTGGCTTTAAGAAGGTTTTATGTAAAAGGCATGCAATTACAATTTCTTATTAGGAAAACTAATGTAGTTTTTTAAAATAATTGTTTAGCTGCTTAAGGCCTGTAAATTTTCTAGAAATATATTGTTAGTGATTCAGAATTTATCAACATGTCCTTTTTTTGAGATCAGCGCACAGTGGTGCTCCAGTCTCTGTCCCTCTATCACAATGTGACATCAGTGTGTCATGTGACTTACACACTCTGATGTGGACCCTCTGTGTCATCACCCCCCTAAGTGACATACATCTTTTGTCACAGAGAGAGAGGCACTATCGACCTGCTATATCCCAACCGCAGACACACAGTTTTATTGTATTATTATGGAGATACTGTGCAAATTATTTTGGCAGATGAGGCAGCGGGAAAGTGCAAGTTGTTCACCAATTGGTCGAGAAAATGGCTGGAGGGAAAAGGCTGGGAGGAGAAAGCGCCACCGTAGAGAGTCGCACAGCAGCGAACGGGAAAACAAATACCATAAATATCACCATCACAAAAGCAGTGACGGGTAAAACCTCATTCTTGTGTCTAAATCGGATGTGAACAAATTATGATGTACAGATGCAAATGTGTGTTAAAGATGGATCTGTACGTTATAGCCTTATATAAAATCTTACCTGTATTTCTCATACAATTTTATTATTTTAGAATATCTTTACAACATTGCTATTGTCATGAGGCATGTATTTTTTTTATTATTATTCTTTACTAGTTTGGTAATGTGTAAGATGTATTGTGAGTTATATCTGCAGCATAAAAAGTGATTATATTATACCGTATAGCAAATAAATTATTATAAGTCAGTATACTTTTACATGCGGTATAAGTATGCTGTGGATCATTTCATCTAATGGAGTGCACCACTATACACAGCTTCTGATCTAATATTAGCTGTTTAATGTTCCTGGAAGAAACCAGACTCCTTTTGATGTGACATGTAAACATCTAAGCATGTTGAAAGGATCTAGTTGATGTCGTCCTGATTTGTGGCGACGATGCATGATGATATTAAGGGCCTTGCTGTGACGGGCGGGTCTCTTTTTTCATTCTGGGTTCAGATACAGGTTCCCAGATATTTGAACCACATGAAACGTCTTGCTAAGCAATGTTTTAGGGTGGTAATGATTTTAAGTTTGAGGTAGAACCACCACAGTAATCTTGTTTTGGGAAGGTCAGCTGTAGGACAACATGGTTTGTTTTGGGACTCGAGAAACGCTGTTTGGTAAACACAGCACAAGCGTTTAGAGTTCGATTTTGAACAGTATCACAACAGTCATGTTAATGATTATGACAAACATGAGAGTACTGTTCACCTGTATTTTACTGAATGCAAAACATGTAGGTGTGAAGTATAAACACTGTAGGTATTGAAGATATCTAAGGATTTTTTTTGCCCTGTTACGTACAGGTTTAGGGTTTAGTGACCATTTCTGCTCTTTGGCAGGCATTACCTGGAGAGCTGGAGTCTGAATGAAAAGCACGAGACGGGAAAGGTCAGGACCGTTGATTCAGGGTACGATAAAGAGAGCGATGTGAGCCATTCAAGGGAGAAGGAAAGGCATCGTGTGCGCCACAGGGACCGTGACTGGCACCACTACAGCAAATCGTCCGGATACAGTGGCCAGAGCAGCCGGCACGGGCGCAGATACAGCCGAAGCCGCTCTCGTCACAGGGGCTCCCAGTCGGTATGGCCGCAGTCTTGTTTCCTTTAATCATGACACCTTTTTTTTTTGTCTGTATAGATGGACTACTGAAGGGGTACCACTTTTCTTTTCTTTTTAGAAAAATGTAGTTGAATGCCTGATGGCTTATTGTTATTCCAGTAAACAGGAAAATGTTAGGACAAAAAATATAACAGGCAGTACATTTGGGCAGGGGGACAAAAGCTTAGCTTAAGGTCATTATGAACTGTCATTGATGTCTTCTTTAAATACTTTTTTAAGTATCCTGTCTGAAAATGTGTTGCCATTGTTTTTCTTCTGTAACACACACTATGTGGTGGCCCCCTGTGCGTATCTCTGTTGCGGGCTGAATTTGCGTTGGCTGCACCCTGTGGCCGGGCCTGACTGCTGCGCTATCTGAATGGGCTGAATCGCTTCCCCCTGTTCTTCCCTCGCTGAATGAATGAATGCCGCGTTCTGGTCCCCCCTGATTCTCATGGGTTATTGATGGTGATGGTGGTGATGCTGATGGTGGTCCGAAAACCTCCAGAGGAGCCATCGCAGGAAAAGATCCAGAAGTGTTGAGGATGATGAGGAGGGGCACCTGATCTATCACAGTGGAGACATACTCAGGGCGAGATGTATAGAACATATACTTTTTTTGTATACCTTTTTTTAAATCTGTTGTATATCTGTCTCACATATGAAATGAAACTGCACTTATACAGTGCTTTAGGTTAAATGGTTTTGGGGGTATGGTTATATCAACACTACTGTAGGGAAGAAGTCATACAGTAGACTTATTTTCTTTTCAGTATTGTTTTCAGTTATATTAGCCTAGCAATGTCTTGCTGTGTATTCATGTATGCCATGTATCTTTTTTGAGTGCCTTATCTACAGCTGTATCTTAGATGGCTCAGCTATGTCTCAGTTTTGTTATATTGGAGGGTCAGTGTGTCTAATGGTCTGTCTTTATATCCTAGATGAAATCGTGTGCACGCTCGGAGAGGGTGCTTTTGGGAAAGTAGTCGAGTGCATCGATCGCAAAAAGTAAGAATACAAAAAACACAGAGTTAAATCCATGCACCTTTTGGTAATGAGGTTCAGTCATTATAGGTATTTAAATGTTTGTTGTTTTTCTTTTCCTTCCTCTCTGTGTCTCTGCAGCCGAGGTGCTCTAGTTGCACTGAAGATCATTAAAAACATTGAACGTTATCGAGACGCTGCCATGTCTGAGGTCGAAGTGCTGGAACACATGAACTCTCTGGACACCGAGAAAAAATGGTGAGTAACTTTGTCAATGCTGTACAGAGATGTGAAATATGTATGTTTTGTAAATACAGATATATGTATTCATGTATATGTGTGTGTGTGTGTGTATATGTATATATTTATTTTCCTTAGAAGTAGACATTCTCTTCAGTCATTCAGCCTTAACTTTCGGCTAACAGGAAGATCATGTTTGTGCTCTAGGCAAGAGTTCACGTGCAAACTGTTTGCTTTGATGATTAATTGATACATAAGCTGGCGTGTTATTCCAGTTTAAAATGTTTAAAATGTCTGCTTTATATAACACTGATCTGACCAGTGTTGTGACCTAGGGTTGTGTTTTAAAGTACCCATATAATGGTGCACAACCTTTAATTACAGTATTATTGGTATTGTGATTAATTGAGTTAACAATAAAAAGTTCAAGTGGCATCAAATTTTTTAATAATTAATGGTTTTGTTTTTTTTTTAAACCATCACTGCACTTTTTGGCAGTTGAACCCACCTATATGTTGTGGAAATGTGTCCAAGTATCATGATGGTATATTTTCTGTAGTTGTCACGCATTTGTTACATGTAATTAGTTCAGAATGAGGAACAAGGCCCTTCTGTTTCCAACCATATGTGGTGATGAGATGTGATTTTAATATGGACGGATGGAAATAATAAACACGGACTCTCTTCTGTTGCAGCTGCTGTGTGCGTATGCTTGACTGGTTCGACCACCACGGCCATGTGTGCATCGCGTTTGAACTACTCGGACTAAGCACGTTCGATTTCCTCAAAGAAAACAACTTCCAGCCCTTTCCAGTCGACCAGATCAGGCACATGGCCTACCAGATCATCAAAGCAGTCACACGTGAGTAGTCTAACGACTCTGGATGAGCTTGTAAGTGTTCAGAACGTTGTTATAGCCTTGGATGGGTCTGAATTGGATGTTCTTTTCTCTACAGTCATGCACAAGAACAAACTGACGCACACAGACCTGAAGCCAGAGAACATCTTGTTCATTGACTCGAAGTACGACCTCAAGTACAATGCAAAGATGGTGAGCACTGAAAGTATTATGTGAATAGTAGTTATTATGATGTAAGTAGCACTCCGGATGTTTAACGTTGAAGAAACTTCTTGACCTTGTTACACAGAAAAGAGACGAGAGAACAATCAGGAATCCAGATGTGAAAGTGGTTGATTTTGGGAACGCCACATACGAGCACGAGCATCACACCACCGTTGTGTCGACGCGGCATTACCGTGCACCAGAAGTCATTCTGGGTAATTCTTAGCTGCTTTTTATGTGCAGTAGTCTGTCTGTGGTCATCAGTGGTGACTGTTTATTGATTGACTGATTTATGTCAAACAGAGCTGGGTTGGGATTATTCCTGTGATGTCTGGAGTGTGGGTTGCATTCTTATCGAATATTACCTCGGAACAACACTCTTTCAGGTGAGCGCACTGCTAATAAAAATATCCCCAAATTTCAGTCCAGCTGATTAACATAATTATAATAAGAGTTCTGTCTGTTGTATAAAGTGACTTGTGGTTCTTTCAGACCCATGACAGTAAAGAACATCTGGCCATGATGGAAAGGGTCCTGGGTCCCATACCAACACACATGTTCCAGAAAACAGGGTAAGTCTTTACTCCATAACCCTTCAGGTGTGTCATCATCGCTTGCTGGAAGTAATGGGGTCAGTGTGTATCCTGTTATGATGTATAATTCGTATTTATTGTTGTATTCCTGCAGAAAAAGGCGATATGTTCATCATGACAAGCTTGACTGGGACATGCATTCATCATCAGGGCGATACGTTCGGAAGCACTGCAAACCTCTCAGAGTGAGTATTTGTTTATTTATTTTAGTGCATTTAATTTTTGTTGATTTTGAGGATCAGTGTAGGATTTGTGTAATTATTTCAGATTTTTCCCCTGGAGTATACCATCTCAGTTTAATAAATTGGATATTCATTCATTCATTTTCTAAGCAGCTCAATCCTAATTAGGGTCGCGGGGAGGCTGGTGCCCATCTCAGCTGACTTGGCGAGGGTGGGGTTAAATTGGATGTTTTTTATAATTATGCTTTTGTTTGTACTGAGTGCAAATCTGTAGACAGTTTAAAAAAAAAAAAAATGAAAGTGCATACAGGGCAGGGTACAGGTCTAAGGAAAGTGCTAGCTGCACTCTTGTGCATACATGAGCTAGTCACTGTGATTGGCAGGGGAAAGTAAGTATGCCCCTCCCACCCAAAGAGCACAGCAGGCTTTGCTTTTTGGACCAGCTGTTTTATATATATACACAGGGTTTCATCTTGTAATATGTTTCTAGGTGATAAAAGTTCCTTCAGATATTATTTATAAAGCAACTTTTGTACATAAAAGCACATTAAAGTCAGGTTGGCTGTTAACACTTAGATTAGCACTATGTTTTACGCACACATGCCAAAAAACCTGCACACAACACCTACCCACTGAGTTTTTGACTGATGGTATACTTGGTTTGTGTCCTAACAAACCAGTACAACAATATATTCACTGATAGTGACTTTAAAGCAACTCTGTAAGTTGCTCTGGATAAGAGCGTCTGCTAAATGCTGTAAATGTAAAACAATGATAAAATTGGGGTTTGCTTTTTGTCTCCTTTTAACTTCCAAACAGAACTACATGACCTCCAGAAGCACGGCCCATGAGCAGCTGTTTGACCTCATCGAGAAGATGCTGGAATATGACGTGAGCAAGCGGATCACTCTGGAAGATGCTGCACAACATCCTTTCTTTGACGCACTTAAGAAGGGCCACAAGTGAAAATCTAGTGGTTTTTTTGCTTGTAGTTTTTTTTTTTTTTAACTCTCAATGAGAGGTTGCGTTCAGACGACTGCATCAGTCCCACATATCCTTTCCCCCCCCCCCCTCCCGTTTACTGTAATGTGTAATTTGTATTGTATGATCTGTAACTTATATTGTATTTTACATAATTGTCAAACGAGCAGGAGTTGAAGATGAAGGGTGTGTGGAAAATCTTATTTTCTTCAGTTGTTGAACAAGTGTCATGTAGCTTTAATTGATTGTGTAACCATTCTGTGTCAATGAGTGTAAATTTTTCAATGATACATTTTCAATAAAAACTTCTATGGAGCATGAATCTCTTGTCTTGATGCAGTTGCACCTTTTGAAACACTAGGTAGCAGCAGAGAATTGAATAACTGACCGCTTACTCAAATGCACATCAAAGAATCTGATTATCATACAGGGGTTAGATATTTATAGATACAAGATTTGCAAATAGTTCTGGTAAAGGATTAAGTTTTAATCGTTTCCCTGTGTTTATATGGGTAAAACGTGCTATTTAAAGTGTTTTACATAAAAACAATTTCATAGCATATATTTTAGTGTCTTCATGAAATAAGTTTCAGTTTATCCTAAGTTTAGTGCATTGTTTAGTGACCACATGTATGATAGATACTCTTTATAATCTCATATTTAAAACAGTTCCCCTAATAAAGCCGTTTATTTAAGGGCTCCTGTAAGGAGTCTCCAGTTTCAGTGCTTTGTAACAGTCGTTCGAACTGTTTTCTGACCTGGAAATATGATTCATTAGGACATAGTTTCTGCTTTCTTTGTAAGATGACAAGCTCTTTCTTAATAAATAGAATTATAATTCATTAAATGTGCTCAGCTGCACAAGTATAAAAGGAATTAAAACGACAAAATGCGCTCTCAAAATAATCTTAACAGGAGCAATAACTGTCACGTGACCAAGTTTTTAAAATTGTATTTCTTAACATTACTCTGACATCAACTAAATGACATCACAAAGGAATCTTATCCCCCAACCACCAAGTCACATGATTAATCCTTAACCCAGTGTAAACTCAACTCCAGCTCTAATTTGTACTCCACCTCTATATGGTAACTATGGTAATCAGTAGGTGGCGTCCTGTTTTGACACCCTCGAGTATAACAGTGTAAGTTACTTACTACTGCATGGGTGGACGGGGCCTCGGACACACACACACACACACAGAGGCTTGCCAGCTGGTTGTAGGACCTCTGGAGTTTTTATTTCTCCCCTCGTTTCACGGTCCACAGCAAACACACACACACACACACACACATTCACACATGCACGCGCGCTCTGCACGCCAGAGTCATCAGTGAGCTGCAGAAGAGTTTGCCACCCGTTCCTCGTGCTCGATCATCATCATCTACAAGTTTAATCGCGTAGAGACAGTACAGCGCACTCTTCCTCCAGACCCGTCCCACCGGTCCTCCCGGTTCAGCATGGATACGAACGCGGAGGAGAGGAAAGCATCCCCGGAGCACGGCTCTGTTGTCCCCACGCGCCGCTGGCCGTGTCTTTCCGCCGTCGCCGCCACCGTGTGTCTCGCGCTGTCTGTCGGTGCCCTGGCCACGTGCTGTCTCACGGTGATTAAAGCACGCGAGATGGAGAGCAGAGTGCTCGCGCTGGAGCGCACGAGCGGCGGCCCGTTGACCGAGGAGCTGCAAGACTCCGTCCGAAGGCTGGTGCACGAAGTGAGTAGAGTCCAGGGTTCAGACGGGCAGAATGATTTCAAACCGGCTCTGATACATTTCATCATTACTGAGGACTTTAGAATTACTGCTGAAAACACCTTTCATTTTTTACACTTTAAGCCTGTATTTAAAAATATAGAGAAATAGATTTTATACATAAAAGAGGTTAAAAACTTTTAACTAACAGAAAAATAAATAAATACATAATTTTAATAAGATACCTAGACACTTAAACACTACCTCTCACTCACCCACTCACTCACTCACCCACTCACCCACCCACCCACTCACCCACTCACCCACTCACTCACCCACTCACCCACCCACTCACTCACTCACTCACCCACCCACTTACTCACCCACTCACTCACTCACCCACTCACTCACTCACCCACCCACTCACTCACTCACTCACTCACTCACCCACTCACTCACCCACCCACTCAACCACTCACTCACCCACTCACTCACCCATTCACCCACTCACTCACCCACTCACTCAACCACTCACCCACTCACTCACTCACTCACTCACCCACTCACCCACCCACTCACTCACCCACTCACTCACCCACTCACTCACTCACTCACTCACCCACCCACTCACTCACTCACTCACCCACCCACTTACTCACCCACTCACTCACTCACCCACTCACTCACTC
>JBCNYH010000016.1:19079803-19093963 GCA_039654325.1 Tandanus tandanus | reverse complement strand
CTATCTATCTATCTATCTATCTATCTATCTATCTATCTATCTATCTATCTATCTATCTATCTATCTATCTAATCTATTTATTTAACTGTTGTTATTTTTTCTTATATTTGGCTGTTTTCAGTTGCATTGAAAATATATTTTCTGTGTTTTTATTTCAGGCAGCAAAGCAACAAAATTTAAATTTTTGAAGAGGGCCATTATTTTCTATACCCACTGTACTAAACACAAATATGTCCCATTCCTTCAAGGAAGCTGATGATCCTGAATAATAATTAATTAATTAATAATTAATAATTTATAAGATTGGAAATAAAAATAGTTAGTTCAACTTTAATAAAGTGATCCACTGGTTTACAGTAATTCTACATACTCAAAGACAGAAAAACAGATTCATATATAAATCCAAAATAATAATGGGTCAACTATAAACAAGGGAGAAACTGGTCCCTAGGATCACGTTTGCTTTCAGGCTTTCAATTACAAGAATCAGAGCTCCATTTCAAATAATGTACTTTGCATAACTTTAGTGAGAGATGAGTTAGTGCTGGGAAATGTAGAGAGAGATAAAGTATCAGTGATAATTTAATGATGCTGTAAAGTGAAGTGTGGCATAATGGAGACTTTTTTCCTTCAGCAGATGCGACCTGTTAAGAACATTTAGACAGGCAGAACTTTTTTAGAAATTTGGGTTTAAAAAGGTAGTTCCTGAAGCATGTGCTAATTTGACATCTCTGCAAATGGTAGTGTTCAGTTTGAAATGTTAGGTAATCGGTACAGATTTGTCAGAAATACTGTCTATAAACACTGTCTGAAAATCAGTACCAAATGAATTTCCCCCATCTACCATAACTATTGCAACTATACCAATGCTGAAAACTGTCCAATGACTCCAAAAAGGCCTTTCTCTCCCTCACTCTAACACTCCCTCATTCTCTCTCTCTTTCTCTCTCTCATCTCCAAATGAACCCTCTCTAATCGCTTAGATTACATTAGCTTTGAGCTGCCTTACACCCTCTGCCGGACTCAAACATGTCAAACAATGAAGCCTGCCTTGCTTTACAAATCCCCCCTTCAGCCAGACACAATTATGAATTCAAACAGGCCTTATTCAAACTCTCTCATCCAGCACACCTCCTCTCCCATGACAAACAGCCATAATGAGGAGACGAAGCAGGACCACACAACAAGAGGGTCGGCTACACGGCTCATGGGCCATTCACAAAGCCAACGGTTCAATTTAGGTGTTGAAGTGGCCAGGCTACTGGGGCTGATGATAACACCATATCTTAACACTTCAATTAGCTTCCCCAATGGAATTTTAATTACTTCAAGCTTTAAGGAAAGCAAGTGAGGGAATGGTTTGCGGTTTTTTTTTCTTTCCAAATTAAATTAAACTTTAATATTGATTTTTATTTATTTATTTATTATTATTATTATTTGCATTATTATGTTTAGCATTTGAGTAGTTTTGTGCAATGAATATATTTTTCTTTTAGGAAAATCCTAGCATGCCAGGGTAAATGTGTCCTGCTCTGCATTTACAGATACTGAAAGTGTTAACTGACAAAGTAAAATGCTACTACATTTTGAGTTGCCTTCAATAAACATTTATTGCATTATATACAGCACTAAAGTGGTGGTGAGAGTGCTTTTGCCAAACATTCATGAAACTAATACCTCCAGTGGGATTATAAAAAGAAAATAAATTGAAAAATGTACTTTTTTTAATAAGAGGAAATTTTTCAAGCACTGAGTGGGATAATGTACAAATCATAATGAGAGCAGATACTGGGGGAAAAGGAAGAAAGGTGGTAATCTCCCAATGTGACTCTAAATTGGTACATTTGTAGTGAAAAGGACATTCTCATGTTTCTTTGTCCGAACAAGTAATTTCGCCCCTCTCCCTCTCTGTTGCAGCTTGCCGTGGCAGCAATTTCTGCAACATGGAGCACTCCGCTTTCTATTTCAATAGGACAGCTCATTTGCTAGACTGTGAGCTGAACTGCTGACTGAGCATTTTAGACACTTAGTGAGTGTGAGAGAGAGGGAGCGAGCTCCAGGTGCTTGAAGAAGGGCAGATCGAGAAAGAGCATTGTGTCATTACCACACTGAGAGATCATTAGACATATATAAGCAGTATACAAGGCAAGGTCGTGGCCAAGACCTGTTTCCACCCATGGCAGGACACACGAACCCCATCAGCATCAGTTTTAAAATCCACCTCTGTTTACACCCTGATGTGTGTTCAATGGCATTACCTACCTAACTCCTGTGAGAGGAGGTGAGCGAGAAAAACCCTGTGTGTGACAGAGCATGAGGATAAAAGAGTAATGATGGGTGTTGGGATCTGGACTGGTCTCATTACCGAAGTGAGCCTCTTGTCTTCTTGTAGCCCTGAAAAAGCAGGTGCAGCACATCCATGTGTGGCAGCGTGAATTTCTCTGAGTCGTCCAGTATGCTGATTAAATCCAGCCTTTTAAGAAGGTCTGGCGCTGGCAAAGTGCTATAGGACAGGTCCTTGGGTGAAGAAAGGAAAGGGGTAAACACACACGCACACACAAACTCTCTCTCTCTCTCTCTCTCTCTCTCTCTCTCTCTCACACACACACACACACACACACACACACACGCACACAAGCTAAACCCACTTAATGTTGTGCATAAAACCACTCCCACCCCTCCCCAGCAACACTCCAGAAGTCCCTTCAAGGACGTATATCTCACCCTGGCTAACAAGTGGGCTGTTCAATTAGCCTGTTCATCACAATAACGAGAAAGGCCCCAATATCCTCCATTAGTAGACTTGCTAGCACTATACAAAGACAAATACCCCATACAGTCCCTTACTCAACATATTTGAAAATCACACTTTGGGACTAGAAACATCCCATCTCATCTCATCATAACAGCCTAAAGTAATTTCCAAGATGAAACCAAACTCAAAAATTCATCATCGTTCATTTTCTGAACCGCTTAACCCTTATTAGGGTCGCAGGGAGGCTGGCGTCCATGTCAGCCGACTCTGGGCGAGGGCAGAGTACACCCTGGACAGGCCATCGCAGGGCAGAAACACGCTGAGGGCTATGCAGCCTACTCTTGATGAAAATCAGCAATGATTCTTTTACATGCCTCTCACCATAGACAGTGAGAGACATTTGATAACCCAGTTAGCTGCACTGGGGGGACAGCAGTGACATCCCGTTGATAATGGGGCTTGAACCCCCGAGGTTCGGATCAGTAATCCAGCACCCTACCATGTGCCACCACTGCCCCTGACAAAATCAAAATGTTTCCCTCCAAATTATTTCAACCATGCAGCTGCAGATCAATGACTTTACCTTATACAAAGACAGACAGTACATAGTGTCAGCCTTTCTTTTTAACTAATTAGCCTAATGTTATTTTACAAGACACTTGAAAATGTCAGCACATTGCTGGATTTAGTGTAAACCTAAATTCCATTACCTAGCAGGCATTAATTGCTCGGCGAGCTAGGGCTGATCTCTCCCAGGGGCCCGATACATTTCCCTGGCGCTCTGTCATCTCACTAACTGTTCTGTCTAGACCAACTCACAGGCTCATAATCCACCACAGGGATCAATAAACGGCACATAATTCAGGGCTAATAATGAGCTTTCACTTCCACGCAAATGGTCACCCACTCTGAAAGAATGGTGGGCGTAAAAATGATAATGTAATTATTAAAAGGACAGATAAAATCAGGAAGCACTCTAGCGCGAAGAGTGGACGAGGCTTAGCTCAATTAGCAGTACTTTAAGTTATTGTTATTCCAAAGCTGAGTGATTGGGGAGGAATTTAATGTATCCGGTGCTGAAGGTAATAAAAGGACGTCTTGATGTGTATTGTGTGTGTAGAACTGGACATTTGTCATGTGTAACAGTGGTACAATACTGCACAGCAGCTATGGTTAGGAAGCTCATTGTCACCTCTCTTACACTGAATTTAATGTACAGGTGTTAATCCACCTGTCTTAATACATTACCGTTTCCACAGTAACAGCTCATACACAGCAGCTGGTATGGCAGATGCCATGGATAAAAACAGATTTATAAAACATACTTATTTCCACCAAAGTAATGTATAAACATGTTATTTAGGATCATTTTTCCTTTCGTTATTCTTCCTTTCAAATTTTGGAAGGAGTATCTAGTGTCAGTGTTTTGTAATAGTCAACAAGTTTGGAAAACATTTAGTACTTTCCGGTTTCTTTGTAAGACGACAAGCTGATGCCGATGAGTGGAAGACTGTTTGTAGCTGCTATAGGCTACGTGGTTGATAACAGGAACTAGCGTTTCTCCTAGAGACATTTTATAGCAGCTATTTTCCCCTGTACTTATAATTACTTGATTATTATGGCATATTGCTCTATTACCCAGAGATGAGATTAATGTCCTTCACAAATTTAAACTGCACTAAGTCCTTTTCATGTAGACATTTCATCCCTTATCCAAAGCCACAGATAATTTGTATGTGCTCAGGCATACTTGAGTCTACTGTATATTACAATGGATTTGAGAGCTGTGGGTGTGGAGTGCAGTCTGACCCCAGGGCCCTCCACCAAATGACTGCTTTTTGATTATGTGCATCCTTGAACTCAAAACTAAATTAAGATGAACTTCAGATACCAGGCAAATCAGGAGATTCATGCTTGGCTTGCTTCTTCAGTTTATCTGCTTGTGACATTTGCTTGTGAGGCCCCAGCAGCAGGATAATTACTCAATTTATTCATCAAACAATAAAAAATGTCCTCCTTGTGGGAAGCCACCCTGAGTAAGGTTGTAGGCCTTCCAGTGACATTTCAATTTAGGGATCAGCACCCATTCACTTGGTAAAGCATGCTAGCTCTGACTGAAATTAGCAAAGTTCCAACTCCAGAGGAGAAAACAAATAAATCAACATTGTGCCATTTGACCCACGATGGGAGAAAACACCAAAGCGGTCATGTTTTCCATCAGGCTGCTTCTTCCTAAAGCGCTAAAGTCAGAATGTAGTCAGAATGTCACCCTTCCCATAGAGGACTGGCATTTGAAGTGGGTTCCACAAATTTCCCCAAAGCCAGAGTGCTAGCGGCAGATTGGACTATCTCAATCTGAGACTGGAGGAAAGAGAGAAGTCTGTCTGTTGGAAAGAGCATCAGACGGCATCATAGAGAAAGGACATTGCACACCCACATCACTCAAAAACAGCAAGGACAGCTCGTTTTCGGCTCGGCTGACTATGTCTGTGCCAGCAGGGTTTCAAAGTGTGGCTCAGTGCTCTCAGGCCTCTCCCAACGTCTGATTCACAGGCTGCCAGAGGCCATGATTGAAGCTCTTCTCTGAGCCTAGCAGCCTGACAGGATAATGGGACATCTGGAACAGATGTTTACTTCCCCATTTGTTAAATGGTGTCGGTTATGGGTGAATTATTATGCTAATTTGAACCAGGACACACCCACATTTTTGCATAGACTCAGCTGCCAATTAAAAGTTTTTTGGGGGGGCTTATTAAAACTTAAGGATAATGGTAAGAAAGAAAGCACGCAAAAGTTTTGAATGTAAACAAGTATGTTTCCTGTTTTGCTTTTAAAGAGAGTTGCCAATTAAAAGTTATTTTACTGGCTGTTGTTGTTGTCACTCCTATTTTTACACTGCAAGTCTTTACCCAACATGTAATCATATGACTGTCAATGAAAGTCAACACAGATGGATGGAAATGTGAATGTAGGCTTGGAGCTCTTACCCGATAATGAGCATCACATGATGCACGCATTCCCTCTTTCCCCAGCCTTCCCCATGTTTATCCTGTAATCAACACCCATCTATCTGCAAGGCTGCAATTAGCATAATTGTTGTACATTACATGCTTAATGTAAAGTACATTTTTAACCACTATTCATCTCTTGAAGATCTCATTGTGACAAAGTTTTAGGAGGCGACCTCTTGATTGAAGGTAAATTTCCGAGAGCTTTTCAGGAGTGTTAATAAGAGGATTAGCTAACAATGAGCAGTGTTGATGTCCAGGTGCAGGGTTCAAAGGTCAAGCAGCCATGCTTTTATGTGACAGAAATAGTTTTGAAACACCTGGAGGAAAGGCAGCAGTTTAAACGCGTGAGTGAACGGGCACGACACTGTAGCCACTTCCAGCTGCTCCAAAATAGCATAAATTGGACTCGATTAGAATTAATAGCCTTTAGAGGATTCCCATTTACATACAAAATCCAGAAGACATCTGTTATAAAGTCAAGAATTAAGAGCATGAAGTTGATTTCACAACAAAGGGATGATGGAAAGAATTTTTAAACAGCCTTTTTTAAAATCCATAGTGTTAACAGAGGAGTGCAACAGGCCTACAGACTGTTCCAGTAAGAAGCAAAGCATATTAATATTGGATTGTTTGAAGTACAAGCAACAGAGCATCATCGAAATTCTGAACGTGCAGCATAATAATATGGTCTTGCTAAAATAAGGCTCATAAAATGACATATGCCTCCCCCCCCACCTTGGTAAAAAATGAAATATGCAAAACAGCAGCTTTCAAACTTGTATTTAATTGTATCGCGTCATGGGTTCGGGACTAGGGCACTGTTGCTTGAAGTATAAATTGGATAATTCAATTAAAGTGCCTTGCAAAGACATGCAATAACGGATGGAGGACGATACTAACCCAAGCTTGAACCTCATGTCTCTCCCGTATTCCTGGGCCTCCCTGACAAATGGCTGCCAGTTAATAATTGAAACACATGGCTGCCAGCATAGGTCAATAACGCCTTCTCCTCTTTCAACATGGGTGAATAAACCAGCTCACCCTCTTTATTACAGCCCGCCTTATTTCCTCTTCCACACAGTTAGTGTGCAGCCACTGATTACCCACAAAAGCTTGTCTTATCTTATAAAAAATAAACAGTTTTAGTTAATGACAGCGCTGCTGTGTTTGCCCTGGTATGGGTAATGTAGGCCAAAGCAAAGAACCAGACACAGACTGTTTGTTTGTCGCGTCCATCAAAGGCAGAGACAAGTTGACAGTTTGACAACAGTGGAAAATCAGTGTGTAGAATAAAGCAGTAAGAGTCTTGAAGGTCATTTGAGGTAGATAGGAATGTCAAGAATTTTATAGGAACAAATCAGGGGGCATTGTCTATATTTAAGTCCAGGATTGGTTTTAATCAATTTAATGGCTAATATAATAAAACTGTATAAAAATGAGACTGAGTGGGAGAATATACTGTGATGGGGAAGTATTGATGAATGACCTTTTAAACATTATGCACATCAATTTTGCTTATTATTTTTAAGTTTAATGTTTAACCATAGTAAATAGGGCCAAGGTGTGTGTGTGTGTGTGTGTGTGTGTGTGTGTGTGTGTGTGTGTGTGTGTGTGTGTGTGTGTGTGGTGGTGGGGGTGGTGGTGGGGGGGTTGTGCTATTGGGTGGTACTTGTGCAGCACAACTTTTTAACTTGTAAATAATTAAAAAGCAGGGTTTGTACTGTTCAGTAAACCATGTAGGGAAAATGCAAGGGGTGTGAATACTTTTGCACCACAATGCAAGAGTTGGAGGTTAAAGAAGGATAGAATAGCAGCTTCTGTTTCTAGGTGATGAATGTGTGTGTGTGTGTGTGTGTGTGTGTGTGTGTGTGTGTGTGTGTGCACCACTTCAAAACTGTAAAGTGAACCCTTGTCATTATGGCAGTGATGGATGCTACCTGAAACCCAGAATCGTGTGGGTGACAGGATCAGAGAGAGAGAGAGAGAGAGAGAGAGAGTGAAAGAGAGAGAGAGAGAGAGAGAGAGGGAGAGAGAGAGAGAGAGAGAGAGAGAGAGAGAGAATTTTCGTCTCCACAACAGTTGCCGTGTCACTGACCAGGCACTGATGTACTGGTGTACTGATCGGAAGATGATGTTTGGTTGCCAGTGTTATAAAAATCCCCTACAATGAATAAACACCCTGTTGATAATTTCTACATTATTTCTACATAATGTAGAAATCTTTGCTTTTTCTTTAAAAAGAAAAAGTATTGATCCCATCTCATACCTTGATTAGAATTAAACAGGTGCTGAAGGCGAATATACATTAGCTCAGTGAATGTTATGTAGCGAAGCGAAGCTAAAAGTAACATGCTAGCCAGCTAACTAGCCATCTAGCTAAAATGATGTGAAGAAACCTTTGATAACTTAAAGTGTGTATTTTATTTATTTATTTATTTATTTTGTATTACTTTTTGATTTGCTTTATTATTTGATTGATTATTTGGTTTTTTTTGTTTGTTTGTTTGATTATGCTAATTTATGCTAGTTTGCGTCTTTGCTAGCTTGCTAACTTGAGCCGGCTCACCTGTTTCTAATGTGAAGCAGTGGGAGTTCGTACTACAGATGAATCACAGAAGTTGACAATCACTGTTTCACAGTACTCTTCTAATCCTTTAATTCAATAATGATGTATTGTTTTTGTTTAAACAGAAATGCTTTAAAACATCATTTTAAATCGTTTTAACATTCACTCTGTTGTTCTAAAGCCATCACCATCATGAATACTTATTCTGCTACCTCATCCTTCAATCTGTCCCCTTCTTACACACACTGAAATAATTATCGTCCAGTGTCAGAGATGGATCACAAGGGTCTGCACCCCAAGCAGAAACCCCCTCCCTCAACCCCCATCCCGTCCCAAATTTGTTATTTTCCAGAAGGACAGACTTGTACACTCACCTTGTTCTGACAGGAATCACGACGATGGTTGTCTTCCTGTTGTGTTTGAGTTAACGTAGCTATCTTATCTCCACATGCTTGTTATCGAGTGGCTGAAGCAATCTGTTCTCGCATACATCCGCTCTCATGAGTACGTGACATCTCGACTTCAGTAATTTTGGGGGCCCGTACGGGGATCAAACCCGTGACCTTGGCGTTATCACTGGACACTTTTCGCCACAACATAACATATTGTCATGTATTTGCAGTTAGCGAAAGATATTAGGGGATAGTTAACCTAATCAATGCAGTGAGGCAGATGATATGTAGCTTGTTAGTTGTCCATCTATAGGCTGGTGCCAATCACAGCTGACTCCGGGCGAAGGCGGAGCACACCCAGAACAGCTCGTGAGTCCATCGCAGGGCCAACACACACATAACCATTTACACTCATACTCACACCATGGGGAAATCTGATACAGCCAGTTAGTCTAACGTGCATTTCTTTGAACTGTGAGAGAAAACCAGAGTACCCAAAGGACACCCACATATGCATGGAGAGAACATGCAAACTCTACACAGAAACACTTGTCGAGTGCGGGGCTTGAACCCAGGACCTTCTTGCTGTGAGGGGGACACGCTAACCACTATGCCACTATGCTGCCCCTTTCTTTTAATGAATGGAAGTAAGGACAGCACGGTGGCGTAGTGGTTAGCAAGAAGGTCCTGGGTTCGATTCGACGGCTCTGGCATTTCTGTGTTGAGTTTGAATGTTCTCCAAGTGCTTGTGTGGGTTTCTTCCGGGTACACCGGTTTCCTCCCACAGACCAAAGACATGCACATTAGTCTAATTGGCTGTTTCAATTTGCCTCTAGGTGTTGGTGTGAGTGTGAACAGTTGTGTGTTTTGCCTTGCGTTGGTCTGGCAAGCTGTTCAGGGTGTATCCTGCCTTCGCCCAGTGTCGGCTGAGATAGGCACCAGCCTCGCCGCGACCCTTGTAGGATTAAGCTGTTCGGCAAATGTGTGACAGTAAAACAGACTGAAGTCATTGGTGTGGGAAAGTGTTCTCCGTAAATCACGGTTTAACAGCAGTAAAGTAATCGGAGAGTTTTTCGGGTGTGGCAGAAGCTTCTGATGAACATAGCACTGTATTTACTTTCATCTCTCCAAACGGTTCAGCTTAAAATATCCTGCCAGGGTTTGGCTCCATGCGTTCTGTGTGAAATATGCCACTAGGAAGTTGTGCAATAGGATACCAACGTCATGCCAAGTGAAAAGAGAACAGACCCGGACTGGGACCCAGCCCGTTGTAGCTGTCATGTATGATTTCGGTCTTATCCGGTTCTACAATTAGTATATTAGTATCAGCGGAGACGTTTGATGAATCTGTGAATGGGTGTGGACACTGCACGGCTGCTGGATGCTCAGGACTCTCACATCTTACACAAGTTCTTTTTAAAGACCTCAGGGTGTTAGTTCACACACGTACACACACACACACACACACACACATGCTTCTGTTCTCTCAGCAGTGATCTTATTGTAGTTAGCTCTGTAAAACCTCACGATTTCTCTGCAGCATTCACTCTCTCCCTTCTTCCCTTTAGAAAATAAACAAGTGAAGAACTAATAATAATATTAGTTATATATTATTATATATATTATATATTATATATTTTTTATTACTCTGAGTAGTTCGAGTCCCTGAGTCAGGTGTTTCTGTGTGGAGTTTGCATGTTCTTGCATGGGTTTCCTCCGGGTATCCTGGTTTCCTCCCACAGTCCAAAGACTTGCACATTAGGTTAACTGGCTGTTCCAAATTGCTCCTAGTTGTAAGTGTGAGTGTGAATAGTTGCGTGTGTGCCGGCCCTGCAATATGGTCTGGCAAGCTGTTTAGGTTGTACCCTGCTTTTGCCCCGTGTTGGGTGAGATGGGCACCAGCCACCCCATGACCCTAGTAGGATTAAGCGGTCTGGCAAATGTGTGAGTGAGTAAGTGAGTGAGCCCTATAGGCGAGTGTGAAGCACTCACGTCATGCAGAGGAGACACAGGGCAACAGCCTAATAAAACTATTATTAAACTATGGACAAATTTATTTTAATATTGTAATATCGGTGCTTGGCAGTGGTGGCCTGGTGGTAGGGTGCTGGCTTACTTGTCTGAAGGTCGGGTGACTCTAATTAGGATTAAGCGGTTCAGAAAATGAATGAATGAATGAATCTTGTTGCTCATTACTAGTTACGTATACGCCTTTTATTGCTCGGATGAATGAGATATTATTTGGACCCTGGTTGATGGAGCGGTCACCCTCAGTTGAAGTTGGTTTGGATGGTAAGGAAAAGGAATGGACATGATGGTGCAGTGATTATTACCGTTGCCTCAGAGAAAGAAGGCTCAGGGTTCGTACCTTGTACCTGACTGTCTCACCTTTCTCCGTGAAGACCCAAGCTGTCACTAGCCAGTTCCTGCAGGGGAAGCCAAGGCTTGTGGAGACACATGTGAACTTATAGCTGTCCACTTGCCCCGATTACCCAGGTCACATGTTAATAACAGGTGTGAAAAGGGCCTAAGACATGCCTTAGAATGCGAACAGCAGAGAGAAGCACACCAGGGTTCCATCACGATGGACCAAACGCTGCAAATCACCTGCGGAAATCCATGTGCGTGAAATTATGGAAAGTGATGATGCTGGGATGGGCAAACTGTCTTATTTGAAGGATTAACGCACATGTCGTATATCAATCCGGGGTCCAGACTTCACTAAAAGCCACAGCGTTCTACTGGGTTTTTTGTCGAGGCAGTTTGGAAGTGCTAAGATCGTCTGAAGTCACAACATCAGCAGCTGCAGGTGACGTGGAAAATCGCCATAAAATTTAATGAGGGAGTGAGAAAACGCTTAACACGTTCGCAGTCATGTGTATCAAGTCATGTTGCGTAGTTTATGCCAAACTGCTTAATCCTATTGTGGTCTTGTGGTGGCTGAAACCTATTTCAGACGACACTGGGTGAAGTCAGAGTGCACCCTGAACAGCTCGCCAGTCCATCGCAGGGCCAGCACACACACAACCATTCACACCCACACTCATACCTACAGGCAATTTGGAGCAGCCAATTAGCCTAATTTTCATGTCTTTGGACTGTGGGAGGAAACCCATGCAAGCACAGGGAGAAATTGCATACTCCACACAGAAATGGCCTTGCTGAACACGGGACTCGAACCCAGGGGGAGCGTCTTGCTGTGAGGCGAATGCGCTAACCACTGTGCCACCGTGCCGCCCTGTGCTCCAGCCTCCCCACGACCCTAATAGGATTAAGCAGTTCAGCAAATGTGTGAGAGAGTGAGTGTTAAACACAGTGAGAATCTGACATGGGTGAAGTAAGGACGTAGTATGAAGTGCACATTTTCCACTTTGAGCACGGTCCCGCTGCGTTCATCGGAATTTTTAGGATTATACCTTAAAACCCCACTTAATGAATTTTGAGTGTAAACTGTGACCTTTCTGTCATCGCTGGCTTCTTGTATGTGTTATGGTATAGTAAATATGTTATGTCTATTATTTTTCGTCTAGACCCTTCTAGATCAGTAGCTGAGTGTAGAAAAGTCATCACATGATTAACCATTGGAGTGTATCACTCTGCAACTTCTTTTCTCTAACTTATATACGCATCTTCTCATCTTGCCAACCTGAACCACAAAATGACCCCCAAAATGGCGGATCCCAATGAACACTGTAAACGAATCCACTTACTAATTTGCTGAACCACTTAATCATTTAGGGTTGTGTGGAGGCTGGAGCCTATTTCAGCCGATACTGGGCGAAGGGGGGGTGCACCCTGAAGAGCTCACCAGACCATCACAGGGTCAACACACAGAACCATTCACACTCACATCTAGGGTCAATTTGGAACAGCCAGTAAGCCTAATGTGCATGTCTTTTAACTGTTGGAGGAAACTGGAGTACCCGGAGGAAACCCATGCAAGCACGGTGAGAACATGCAAACTCCACACAGAAACGCCCTCGCCAAGTCTAGGAATCAAACCCAGGACCTTCTCGCTCTGAGGCAGACGTACCAACCACTATTAGGATCCAGTGACTCGTTCGTTCATATCTAACATATGAATTTATACTACAAAATAAAAACAATAGTAACCTTTCCATAACGGATTTCTTCGTTTCAGTGAACTTTTAAAGAAATCCCTAATGAGGTGAAGATTTTATTGAGCGTCACCGCATCAGCATACAAAAGTTTACAGATTGATGGCATCCGAATGCCTTATGTCAAGTGTGTTATTGTTATAAATGTGTTAACGCTCAGACGTCTGGCATCGGAAGGGAAAAAAAAAAAACAAGAAACAAGATATTTTGAGGAAGAAATGCCTCTGTGTCCTGAGGGTAAACAGTAATTATGAGCATGAAACAGACCTATTTTGTGGTATAGCACAATTAGGAAAATTGACTTGCGTCTGGTTGGAGTTTGCCAGCGAGCTATGTGGACACGGAGATGGCTGCCAGTCCCAATATGAGGACGCACTTCCAGCCAGCGCAGCCTCGCCAGTCGATCATTATAGCTTTATTTAAAGCCAGAGGTGACAGCTAGTAATACACATACCAGTCGAAGTTCAGGAGAGTTCAGCAAAGTCAACTTTGAGATTCAGAGGATGTGTGGTTTAACCTTCTGCAAGACTTTTAGCAGGAACTGTGAAATACGAGTCGAATTCATGAGTTCAGATGGCTGGAGTTGAATCGAATCGACTCTGAACAGAACAGTTTTGGAAAATAAACCGATCAGCCATAACATTAACACCACCTGACTGGTCTACGGCGAGACAGTCCCATACGCTTCAAGCTGCAATGCACCGTGTTTGGACTCACCTCTATCACAGCCAGCATTAACAGTTTCATCAGACATACTAGCCTTTGCTAATCTTCCCACGCATACTGTATCTTTGGCCTTGGGAGCCCTTGACACTCTTGCCATGCCACTTGGAGCACCTGTGGCAGGTATTTACCACTGCATACCAGGAATACCCAACAAGACCTGCAGTTTTGGGGATGAATAGACCCAGGCGTTTAGTAATCACAACGTGGCGCTTGTTAAAATAACTCAGATCCTTAAACTTGCTCATTTTTTCTGCTTCCAACACGTCAACTTCAAGAACTGACTGTTCACTTTCTGTTTAATACATTCCACTCCTTTCCAGGTACCACAGTAATGAGATCATCAGTTTTATTCACTTCACCTCTCAGTGCTCATTATGTTTTTTTATGTATATAAATTAATATACATAAAATATATTATATATTGTGTATATAAATTATATTATATTTTATGGCTGATTGGTATATATTTTAATATTCAATGTGTGCTCCTGAGTGGCGCATCGACAAGGTGCGCAACTATCAACCCGGAGATCGCAAGTTCGAATCCGGGTTGATGCCATAGCCATCCATGACCGGGAGTCCATGGGAGCTA
>JBCNYH010000016.1:19039033-19059376 GCA_039654325.1 Tandanus tandanus | reverse complement strand
CACACACACACACACACACACACACACACACACACACACACACACACACACACACACACACACACACACACGTCTTATTATGATAACGTCTCTAAGATTTTGTCCCAATCCTAAACATAATAAATTCAAACATGGCAACCCTGAGCCTTGCAGTTAGTTAGAGGTTTAGGATTAGTGTTGGGATTAGGATTATACAAGATCTATCTTCTCACAGATTTATTCTTTCTAATATTTGGGAACTCGAGCATGGGGTGACACCCGTCACTCCTTAACCTATTGCTCCTTTTTGCTTTCTTGTTTTGTTCCTGGAAGGGAGGGGCGGAGCAGTGTTATCAGCAAGTGAGGACAGATGGACATCATTCATCACCAAGCCCTCTAACACATGACCTCACAGCTGGACTAAAAGCCATAACATGTGCACATGAAATGGAAAAAAGAGACAAAAATCTCATAAACAATCCCATAATTACAAATTCCTACGAAACTGGATGAATTTTTCATCCTCAGTGCTGTTTAAATTTTGTCAAACACACTAAAATGCTTAGCTCTGAAATACTTATCTACAATGGTGATCAGTGATTAGACATTGGGTAACAATGGTTATCACTAATTGGATGTTAGAAAATGCTGTTAATCAGTGATTGGATGTCGGTAAACAAAGATGATCAGTGATTGGATGTTGGTAAAGAATGGGAATCAGTTACTGGATGTTTGGAAAAAATGACCAGTGATTGGATGTTGAGAAGTAATAAAATGTTGGGGAACAAAAGTGATCCGTGATTGGATGTTGGTAAAAAATGGGGAGCAATGATTGGATGTTGGGAAAAAATGACCAGTGATTAGATGTTGGGAATGATGGTGATCATTGATTGGATGTTGGGAATGATGGTGATCAGTGATTGGATTTTGGAAAACAATGGTGATCAATGATTGGGTTTTGGGAAACAATGGTGGTCAATGATTGGATGGCAGGGAACAATGTTGATCAGTGATTGGATGCTGGTAAACAAAGGTGATCAGTGAATACATGTTGGGAAACAATGTTGATCAGTGGTTGGATGTCGCCAAACAATGTTGATCAATGATTGGGTCTTGGGAAGCAATGATAATCAGCAATTGAATCTTGGGAAGCAATGATGATCAGAGATTGGATGTTGTGAATGATGATTAGCGATGAGCTGCTGGAAACAATGGTGATCAGTGATTGGTTGCTAGGAACAATGGTGAATAATAATTGGTTTTTAGGAACAGTGGTGATCCATGAGTGGTTCTTAGGAAGCTCATTTGAAATGATGGTGATCATGATTGGTCAGATTGACTTGGGAATTAATAATTTACTGTACACTCAAGCGAACATTCTCTCTGAACTCGGTTGTATTGTGAGATGGCAAGCTGTATGAAGTCCACAACAATCTACTAGTATTTGTAAAAAAAATGTGTCTGATTTGTTTTTGGGCTCAATTTAAAATCTCATTATGAGTGTTACAGCACTGTAATAAATACCCTGAGAAATTCTCATTGAATTATCATGTTAGGCTTTCAATAGGGAATTTTCTTCCTTCTTTAAACACAATCCCATTCCTCATACTGTACATGTTCCCAGGATGTGTAATATTGCCACACTGAACACTATCACCCAACAAAGGTCTGCACCATAATCTTGCTTTTCTAAGCGGTGTCCTAACTGCTTTGTGCACGTTGCGATGGCGGATCTCTAGTGGAACAGACAGCGGTCTACTGAAATCTCACTGAGGGCTGTGAATGAAAGTCTGTCCTCAGTCCCCAGCGCTCCACACGTCCCCACTGCGTCCCTGCGTCGGTTTTGAGTGCACCAAAGACGGAGCTCATTCATCAGCACGCGGCTAAATAATGCAACTGGTTCTTATTAGCACTGTTTGGGCATGTTTCTTACCAAGGGGGCCCTCTTTCAGCTGCACCGTTCCAGATGTTCTGTTACAAGATGCAGGGGTGCAGGCTGGGAGAGGAACGTGACAGAATAGACCAACTCCAGTGAAATGAAACAGAAGCTCACAGAACATTAAGTGTATGTGTTATGCAAGCTTGAGGATTTCTATACATCAAGGCGGATGATTGATAACTGACGAAACAGTGGTTTCCTGATTAGATCTTTTTTTTTAAATGAGAACTCTAGTTCTCATTACCTTAGTATGTATTTAAATCAATGTGCTTTTGCACCATCCATCCATCCATCCATCCATCTGTTATCTATTCCAGTTATGCGTCCAGGAAAGCTGGAGCCAATCCCAGCTGACTTCAGGTGAGAGGCGGAGTTACGCCCTGAACAGGTCGCCAGTCTCTCACAGGGTTAAAACAGCCACAAACAACCATTCACAGTCACATTCACATTTATATGCAATTTAGAGTAGCCAGTTGACCTATTGTGCATGTCTTTGGACTGGTGGAGGAAACCAGAGTACCTAGAGGAAACCCATGCATGCACATGGAGTGTATCTAAACTCAAAACTATACACAAAATTCCTTGGCTGTCCTTGCTCTATTAGAGTCAAAGGGAGGCTGGTGCCTATCTCAGGTGGGGTACATCCTGAACAACTTTCCAGACCATCGCAGGGCCAACACACACAACTATTCTCACCTGCACTCACACTTAGGGGCAGTTTGGAACAGCCAGTTAAACCTAATACAAGCCTAATGCGCATGTCTTTGGACTGGTGGAGGAAACCGGAGCACCCAGAGGAAACCCATGTAAGCACAGGGAGAACATGCAGCCTCCATACAGAAAGGCCCCCCATTTGGCCACCAGGTTTGAAGCCAGAACCTTCTTGCTGGGAGGTGACAGAGTTAACTACTACACCATCGTTCTACCCATTCTACATCACTGCTCCTCTTTATTCAGTCAAACTATATACATATATGTACAGTACATGCAGCAAAGAGTTTATACCGAAATTGTGCATGTCCTTAAATATCACCTTTCACAAAATAAATACTGAAATACTGATAAAAACTTAAGGCACTTTCTCAGAATTTTTTTTTTATTATAAGTCTATGCAAATATTTTAACTCAAATATATACTGTATATAGGTTTTTATTTGAGTTAGGATATTGTTAGGTTTAGAGTTTAAAAGAGGTAGTTTTTCTTGAATCGATAATCAATCTTAAGTCCAATCTTGTAGATATCAGCTGTTATCATTTAACACAAGGCTCAACATTTGTAGCATTTGCTTTGTAGTTGACTATACTTCACTGGTAACTGCTAGGAAGGTATGTGTGTCTAAAATCTGAGGTCAAATGTTAGAGGCAATGAAGATGTTTCACGCTCGATTTTGACATGGATACACTGTCACAGCTAAGTCAAGGTGACTGCAGAGTAGGGCTTGCGTAGAGGAGCCGACTAATACTTTCACTAGTTGATGCTGTATGGAATCTGACTAGCTGTGTGGAGGATAAAATTATGTGGAAGGCAGGAAAGAAAGAAGCTTCATGCAATTTTTTTTTTACTTTTAAAATATTTCATGCTACAAGAACTCAATTCGAGTCAACTGCACACGTCTACAAAATAGGGGTGCAACATTAGTCACTGGTCATGATACTGTCTTTATGATTCAAGTCAGTCCGATTCTCAGAATATTCAGAACAAAATTTTAAATAATAATCACTAAGAATTCTATTCTTCAACATTTCTGAATAATGAACGATGCAAAACAATATGATTTTACCTGTATGAAACTAAATCAATCAAAAATGGCCACAGGTTCATCATATCTTAAAAAACGAAGAAATAAATATATTTATAAGTTCTAGCAAAAGTTTGATTAAATAAACCAAGCCTCTGACCTGGGAAAAAATATCAAATGTAACACAATGAGCTCTGTATTAAGGCATCATTTTAACCAGAAATAGAGCTCCAAAGTCGGCTAAAACGACCGTTCTCCATACCCTCATTTTTAGGCATACTAGGCTGCAGGGCAATGCCAGTTGAAAGCTTCTGAGCTGTTAGTTTCATAGACCAAAAGGCATTAGATTTGTAACTGTAAATGCAGTCATAATGTGCAGCTGTTAAAGTACCAGGCTTCAGTGTTTAACACTTTTTTTTTTGCAGCCCAAATTTAAATGCAAAAATCATGTGAATTGTTTTACTCTGATGAATCTCTCCAAACGTCTCACTGCTTTACTGCAACTTTACGTCTTTTCTATGTGCCTGTATCTCGCGTGCCTCACTTTGTGTCCTTGATTTATGCTCCAACTCTTTTCAACTGATCAGAAGTGATTTATGGGAAATTTTAAGGTTCGTTCCATGTGTCTATAACTCCTGTGCTTTATTTCATGTCTCTTGCTTAATTTACTGCTAAGACCGGCAGACAAGTGTGAATAATTAGTTAGTGTGTATGTGTGTGTGGGGTGGGGGTTGGGGGGTGGAGGTGGTGCATGTGTGTATGTTTTGACCACCTAAGCGATGTTGGGTCGTTGGGGTTATGTTAGGCTCACCGCTCTCCTGACCCGGTCTTTAGATCACCAGTTTCAAAGCACCTTCAGTAGCAACACTGACCTGCTGCGTCCTGTTTCTCACAAATTCAGATTACTGATAAAAGATGAAAAGATGAATGTTAGAATTGTAGCTTTAATTTGATCCTTATTTTATAATTTTGTAATATAGCTTTCTGTAAAGTAGTATAACACTCCATAAAGTAATATAACCTTGCATACAATAGTTTAGCAATTCATAAAGTCGTATAATGTTCCATAAATTAGAGATAGTGTTCCGTAATGTAGTGAAAACATTACATGAAGTTGTATATCCTTCAGTAAAAGTAATATAGCATTCAAAAAAATAGCAGAGTTTACTGTAAAATTATTATAGTGCTCCATAAAAAAATACTTTGCATGAAAGTATAGCATAGCATAGCATTATATCAAGGAGTATATTGTTTCATAAAGTAGTTTCGCTTCCTGTAAAAATGGTTTATAGCATTCCTTAAAAAGTAGTATAGAATTCCTTAAACTAGTCTAACATTATATAATGTAGTATAATGTATATTTTAGTAGTATATAGTATGTATCTATGTACCCAGTAGTAGTTATATAGAATGTGCCTCCAAGTGTATTTCGCAGATATTTATGTTTAAACACTACATTGGACCGGTCTGAGGTCAAAGCGAACAACTTAAGCTATTACACCACGTTATCCCTGGCCTCTGCGGTCTGCTGCTGGTGGTGTCTGAAACATGGTGTGTTTTGGGGACCTGCTTGATGCTCGTGTGATAAGGAATAAGTGAAAGTCTGACATTTGCTTCCGAATATCACGCAGCCCAGACGCAGATGCTGTTCCATTTGGTACCTATTTATGACCCGTTAATGAGTAAAAGTGTTTGAGAGCGTGTAGGTCTTTATAAGAACCGCATGTGAACTGACATTTTTATCACGATGCAAATCTAATTTCTTGGCTCGGTCGGTGGGCGCTTGACACTGGAACCCCGTGTCTCGAAAAGATTGTAAGATTATTATATCCAATTTAAGGTGAAAAATGACTCTCATTTGAGGCGTACCTGAAGTGCAAATATGCTGGACGTGTGTGTGTGTGTGTGTGTGTGTGTGTGTGTGTGTGTGTGTGTGTGTGTGTGTGTGTGTGTGAGAATTAATTCAGAGAATCGAGCAACAGTTCAGGAAATGACTGTGTGTCGGGTTTAGTGCCCGTAGTAATGATTGAGGGGTTTGTTTCAGCGCTTACACGTGTTTCTGTCAGAGCAATGCTAAGTCAGGGTTAAAATGAGAACTGATACTTCGCCAGCAGACCTGATTTACAATGACTGTGGACGCTGAATGGTTAGGGCCTCGGACTCTCACTTCTGGATGCACGTGAATTCATTCTGACAGGGCAGAGCTGCCTGACGCGATGGGTTATATTTAATGTCATGTTATTAAAGTTGTATAGGATAATATAGGAAGCGTTAAAACTTAATCCAAATATTTTACAGTTAAAAAACCCACCTGATCCAAATTCTAGCCATGAATATGAACACTGATTATATAATTATAGTACACAGACCTATGTACTGTACTGCTGTTTTTTTTATTTTATTATTGCAGCCATCTAAATATTAAAAACCACATTAGATCTTACAGCAAGATTAATAACTGTAAGAACCCTGGGAATACATCATGTTTACGATGTGTTTAGACACTGTTTAGAGGATTCTGGTTATAAGTCCTCTCGGAGATCCTTATTTGCGTGATGAGGTTCACAAAGGGTAGCAGATGGTTTCTGTTTCATTCAGGCTTCGTTCACTGTCCCCTTATTTTCACTTCATCAGTCATTCACGATGATTGCACATCTGGATGCAAGGAGAGGAAGCTCAACATCTGTGTGTGTGTGTGTGTTTGTGTGTGTGTGTGTGTGTGTGTGTGTGTGTGTGTGTGTGTTTCCAACGAAACAGCATCTTCAGCAGGTGGGTGCGTGTGGAAAAGTCTCAATCTCATTGGCTCACTATTTCGGGTCAATTACCAATAATAAATAATTATTTGTTTATTATGTCGGGTGGCATGGTGCTGTAGTGGTTAGCATGTCCGTCTAAGATCAAGAAGGTCCTGAGTTTGAGTACTGGCCTTGGCAGGGGTGTTTCTGTGTGGAGCTTGCATGTTCTCTTCATACTTGTGTTGGTTTCCTCCTCATACTCTGGTTTCCTCCGACAGTCCAAAGACATACACATTAGGCTATTTGGCTGTTCCAAATTGCCCCTAGGTGTGAGTGAGAATAGTTTGTGTGTGTGTGTGTGTGTATGTGTTTCGTCCAGAGTCGGTTGAGCTCGGTTTTCCTGCGACCCTTATAAAGGTTACAATTGTTCGGCAAATGAATGAATGAATACATGAATGTTTATTATGTCACTAAATTGACTCACTTGCTCACGTTGATAATTGTTTTAGTTCCTACTACACGGGAACATGAACAAAAAGCACATTAAATTGACATGTTTTAAATCATGACGAATGTAATTGAGCTCCGAGCGCACACTTGAGCAGGTGTACAGCTGCGTAACGGTGGAGCTTTAACTCTCTTTAAGAGTTTAGGTATATACTACACATAAACATAAAGAAAAGCAAACTAAAATGAGATTTTTATAATTTTAATTAGGACCGAGGTAGGACAGGTGAGCTCTGCGCTTCGGGCCGAGTTCTTGTACACACTACACCATTTATACAATTTCCTCCGGGATCAATAAAGTATTCTGATTCTGATTCTGATTCTGACCACACTATATAAAGGTATTTTAGTATACACTACATGGAAACATAAGGAAAACAAACTAAAAGGAGATTTCATGGTTTATTTTTTCATTTCTAAGTGTAATAATGATGACGCCGCCTACTCCAGGTGACCGTAACAAACCATGAGAGTTTGGATTCAAGCATTATTCACTCAGGATAATGTTTTTTAATCTAGAGATAACAGACCAATCAGAGTGCATTATTTTCATATATTATAGACTAATAGACTTTATCCACCCCACAAGCTTAAGATAATGTTTGATTTAAAGAAAAATGTAAAATTAAACCATAAAAATCTCTTTTAGTTTGCATTTCTTATGTTCCCGTGTAGTATATACTATAACCAATGATTTAGTACAGTGCTTTAGGCTCAATATTCCATCTCGGGGATGATTCGGCGTCATCTACCTCGCCAAATCATTCTTTTCTAAAATGAAGCTTATCATAGAAGAGGCCTGTTATAAGGAAATCACAGACAGCTGAATGATGTAACTGGCCAATCAGAATTAAGTATTCAAATGAGCCCTGTCGTCATATACTGTACATGCACATAGAAATACATGGAGCCGAGTCTTTATCCTCTCCTATATACATTCGTCTAGTCTTTGGCAACCACTTGGAAGCACAACATCGTAACCTTCTGCTACATTATCATTTCAAGCTACCCTGCGATCTGCAACCACAAACACACAAGAACACACAAGTGTGAAAAAAAAATGCGAGTAACTTTCTTTCGCAGCTGAATGAAAACTCCAGACTTGTTTTAAGAGTTTAATCCCCAGTATAGCAGACACATCAAAAAGAGAGACATTCCCATTACGAAGCTAAGCTATGCTTTTGACAGAAATGTGTGAACTCATACACTACACCTCTGGCTTTGGCTTTTCTTTCATGCCAAAAAAAATCACTCCCTGCAGGCCTCCTGATTGGCCTGAAATCCCTCCCTATTGTCTGCGGATGTTCATTTCCTGTCGCTCTCGCACCTCGCTGCACCTACTTTTGGATCCTGACCCCTTCTTTCTCCCCTCACTGGCCCTCGGCCCTGTGGGTGGACTGGCTCAGGATTAGCAGGGTAGACAGCTGGGTCAAAGGTTGCGATGGAAAAGATTGTGTCCTGGTGGAAAGTGTGAAAGAGTTTGACTGTGAGTCGGTGGTGCGTTGTTGCTTGATGATGGTTTATTTAATGCTATTAAAGGCAGGCTCATGCAGGTCAAGAAACAGGCTTAAGGTCTGATTTCCATCTGTGAGATAGTCCTAGTCAGCATGAGAGAGGAGATTAAGCGGACTAAATGACCAGTGACAATGTGACTCAATAGGTACAATACACTTCCAGGGTAAAGGTGGACAAATCAGCAGTCTGGGTGTTTAGGACAAGCAGATTCTATCACGTCTGTGTATTTATATTTTATTTGTAGTAGACTGGAAGACATGCAGGCTCATCAGTCAAGACTCATTCATCTTAGTCAGTCTCTCACTCACTCATTTGCCAAACGACTTACTCCGACTAGGGTCACAGGTAGGCTGGAGCCTATCTCAGCCAACACTGGGCGAAGGCGGGCTACACCTTGAACAGTTTGCAGACCACCACAGGCCAACGCACACACACAAAATCATTCACGCTCACACTCAAATCTAGGGGCAATTTGGAACAGCCAATTAGCCTAAAGTGCATGCCTTTGGACTGTTGGAGGAAGCTGGAGTACCCAGAGGAAACCCAAGCCCTCGCCGAGCCCAAGAATCAAACCCAGGACCTTCTTGATTTGAGGTGTACGTGTTAACCACTACACCACTATGCCACCGCCTGCAAGTTTAGCAGAAATTTACATGGAGACGTTTTACAAAACCATGTCCTCTGAAGCATACATGGGTCTTTACTATCTGTATGTGGTTTCTTGTGTTCTCTCTTTGAGTTCCTTTGAGTTCTCCAACTCCCTCTGGGAAAGGAAATAGTGACTAAATTTTCCCCAGCAGTGAATATCTGTCCCAGCCTGCATGGATTTCATCTTTGGTATAAAAAGACACCAGATCCATCCTCCAGATGACCCTGACTCAAATAAACTGTATAGTACAATCACTGAATGAATAATCGATGAAAGAAATCTCCTAACAGCTCCAGGTTCGGTCTGATGGAAGGGACGACTTGAGCTCTACATCCCAGAGTTAGTGCTCGCTTGTCTGCACCTCCAGAGGCATCCTTCACCCCTGCTGCTTCCTCGTCTGACTCAGGCTTTTGGGATAAGCTCACTAATTTACTCCACATCTCTAAGCAGACTTCTATACACACACTGGAGATTAAGTAGAGATTTAGTCCGAAATGTCACATTTAATCACTGCAGTACACTACACCGAATCTCATACTGACATTCAAACATGAACTTCTTAAGAAAACGTTGGTACTGTCCTTTAAACTGCAATTAATGACTGAATGGGATTCAGAATCCTAATTATCGGCTGTCTTTATTCTATCAAGCGCAGTCTCGTGTGCCAGTATGTTTACTATTACTCTGATGGGATGTTTCACAGCTGTGCGCCGGCATACTCCAGTCACGATGTTTATTCTCTCTGTAGATCATCGGCGACTTCACCAGATGCTGAACTTTAACAGGGACAGAAAAATACGCCGCACGTTGATCTTATGCTTTGTCCTTGCTTGCCGAGGGATCTTCTGAAGAACTTCTGAAGGAGCTGTACCTCATCCCGCACTTTCTGTACTTTCTCCTGTATTTAAACAGCCTTTGGGACACAGTGTTCATGTTTCTCGATGAGGTGGCCTCCGTGGAACTTAGCATTTGATGCTCAATACAGATTTTTCCTAAGTAATTAAAACATCAGAGGGAAATGTTTGAAACCCTGATGATCTACGATGTGTATACGATGTCGAACCTGCAAGTTCTAGCTGGAAATTTGAGCGTTCATTGTTCCGTTTCTACACCCGATTTTTTATGTATACTTTCCCTTTTTTTAACATTAGCCTTAGAAAGGGATTAGTCTTGATTAGCACCAGGCAGGTGGTACGGTGGCGTAGTGGTTAGCACATCCGCCTCACTGCAAGAAGGTCCTGGGTTCGAGTCCTGGGATCTGTGTGGAGTTTGCATGTTCTCCCTACGCTTGTGTGGGTTTCCTCTGGGTACTCTGGTTTCCTCCCACTGTCCAAAGACATGCGCATTAGGGTAATTGGCTGCATCAAATTTCCCCTAGGTGTGAGTATGAGTGTGAATGCTTGTGTGATGAGCTGTTCAGGGTGTACCCTGCCTTCGCCTAGTATTGGCTGAGATAGGCTCCAGCCTCCTTGTGACTCTAATAGGATTAAACAGTTCACCAAATGAGTGAGTGAGTGAGTGAGTGAGTGAGTGAGTCAGGGGCGGTGGTGGCTTGGTGGATAAGTGTCTGGCTTAGGAATCCGATGGTCCCAAATGCCAGTGCCACCAAGCTGCCACTTTTAGGCCCTTGAGCAAGGCCCTTAACCCTTAATTGCAGCAATGGTGGCTGAGTGGTTAAGGCTCTGGGTTACTGACCTGAAGGTTGGTGGTTCAAGCCCCAGTACCACCAATATGCCACTCTTGGGCCCTTGAGCAAGGCCCTTAACCCTCAATTGCTTAGTTGTATAAATGAGATAAAAACGTAAGTCGCTCTGGATAAGGGTGTCTTACAAATGCCATAAATGTAAATGACGTGTGTGAATGGTTTTGTGTGTGTTGCTCTGCGATGCTCTAGTGAGCTGGCTTGCCTTCCACTGTTGGCTGAGATAGGCTCCAGCCTCCCAGCGAACCTAACAGTAGGATTTAGCAGTTCATCAAATGAGTAATTGAGTGAGTAGCACCAAGCACTTGCTTCCAGTGACCTTTCCGAGGTCCTTTTTACTGTTGTGCGTTGACCTTTTTCCTTGCCAAAAAGGTTTGCGACATGGAAATCGCTAATCGTTTTATGGCCAGCTTTACATCATGTGTTTATTCACTTTCTTATACGACTCGTTCCAAGATGCGCATCATATAAATAAGAGGCGATGTTTTGTAAGAGGCCACTTAGTTACTCTTCAGCTGGACATTAAACATCCACTCCACATGACTCACAGCGTCCAAGAATGATTCTCAGAGCTTGTGATCCCTGTTTTATCTCTAAGAATTCACATACCGAGTCACAGTTTCCTGCCATGGCTAGCACATGCTAACAGTCTGCGTTTGATGTCATGTTTGGGAAGTCGACCTTGGGAACGTTGGTCGCTTTTTTATCCGTGCATTTCTTTGCAGCGTGACGTTACGTTTGCGTGTCTGCTTTGCGGTCCTCCTGTGTTGATGGAGGAACAAACGAAAGTGTCGTGTGGACGGTTTAGACCAGCAGCCTTGTGGGAAAGTTCTGCTTGTTTGTAGTCTGTTTATTTAGATGAACTGGACTCTAAATAATACCTCAGAGTCAGACTTTTTTTTTTTTTTTTTTTGTAAATGTGTTTGCATTTTGTTCACATTTGCCAGACGTTTAGAGCTCCGAGACAGGACCAGAAACAGACACAGAGACAGATGCTTACAGATGTTCTGTGTATGTAATATCCGATGCGTTTCATATGAATAAACAGTAAATATGGCATCAGGTCATAATACCGTAATTGATTTTATTAAATAATGTCGGCTTATTGTTTGTAATTTAAAGGACCATTTGATGTTTTTAAGGAATAACACACTTTGCATCGTGCTGTTATGATGTGAAGTGGAATTACACCCGTTAGCACATCTGCCTCACATCAAGAAGGTCCTGGGTTCGAATCCCGGGCTCAGGTGTTTCTTTGTGGAATTTGCATGTTCTTCTTGTGCTCGCGTGGGTTTCCTCCTGGTACTCCGGTTTCCTCCTATAGTCCAAAGACATGCACAGTAGGATAATTGACTGATAGCCCCTAAGTGTGAGTGCGAGTGGTTGTTCAGGGTGTATCTTGCCTTCGCTCAGTATCGGCTGAGGTAGGCTCCAGTCTCCATGTGACCCTAATAGGATTAAGCAGTTTGTAAAATGAGTGAGTGAGTGAGTGATTATTCTGTGTTACATCCACAAACGTATCTGCTTTATTTCCAAACAGAGAAAGCGCCGACCCCATTCCCTCTTGCGTTAAACAGTGTGTATGTTCTAACATTACAGGTTTAATGACTACAAAACTCTGCGTACCTTCCACCGACTATAAAAACATCATAACTCTGCCTGCACAGGTTGTTTGATGATGTCCTCATGAGCGTGTCTCTTCTATCAACTGCTATGTAAAACGAAGAACTCGGGAACTTTCCCCACTCAGTGTTAGAAAGCTGAACCCAGACCTGCGTACAGGACGAGGTTATGAGCTCATATTATTATTTAGATTAACCAACGGATGGTTTACAGACCTTCCGCTGTCTGGGTCGGTTTGTTTAACATCGTTTAAACTAGCTAGCTTGTATCTTGTGTCCTGAATAGACTGAAATGGTCACATGATTTGCACATAGGGCTGTGGGATGTTTTAGAATCCCACCACACCATGATGCGCCACATGTTGGTATGCTCCATCAGCTAACACTTTTTTTTTGCTAGTTAGCTATGTTTTCAGACAACCAAAATACGGGACCACGCAAGTATATGGGAGATTTTACTGGCGCTAGATAAATTTTAAGAAAAATTGTCACGTTTGTTTGAAATCTGGGCAGCACGGTGGCGTAGTGGTTAGCACGCTCGCCTCACAGCGAGAAGGTCCCGGGTTCGACTCCTGTGCAGTTTGCATGTTGTCCACATGCTTGTGTGGGTTTCCTCCAGGTGTTCAGGTTTCCTCCCATATTCCAAAGAAATGCATATTAGACTAACTGGCTGTTTGAAATTGACCCTAAATGTGAGTGCGAGTGTGAATGGTTGTATGTGTTGCCCTGCGATGGTCTGGCACGATGGAGTTTGCATGTTGATGGCGATGGAGTTTGCATGTTGTCCACATGCTTATGTGGGTTTCCTCCAGGTGTTCAGGTTTCCTCCCATATTCCAAAGACATGCATATTAGACTAACTAGCTGTTTGAAATTGACCCTAGATGTGAGTGCGAGTGTGGGTTGTATGTGTTGCCCTGCGATGGTCTGGCGAGCTGTTCAAGGTGTATCCCTTCTTCGTCCAGTGTCGGGTAAGATAGGCACCATGACCCTATTAAGATTAGGCCGTTATAATTCCTACTCTTTTTGTTGTTGATTTTTTCCAAATTTAGTTTGTAAAGATACAAGTGATGTTACCTGACCCGTTACGTTGCATCATTTTCCACTGGATCCATATTGGAATCACCAAAGTTACTGATTTGCTCAGTGTTGCTAATCCTTGGATTATCAATCTAGCAATCTTTTAGCTCATATACCTTCACTGGCGAAATAATAAAATATAAAGCCAAGATTTCAGTATAATGTGGTTCTGAAAGTATACATAATGTGAGAATATTCAGCAGATACAGTATGAACATGACCATTTATAAAGTCTGCATGCTGAGACTCATGTTCTCACATGTTCTCACAGACCTTGATCAGGAAAAATGGAATCCAGATTTGTGCCATTTTTCTCATGCTTTATCGATCATGTTTTGACATGTTGTATTGTGGGTAGAACATAAAATGAAAATTAAAGACCTCTTTCCAAAGCACAATAAATAATTAAATAGTTGAGTAAGTTTATCCATGTACTGTACAGTGCATTCATTTGATTGTTTTTATTTATATTATTTGTTTATATTGTTTGTATAATGTTTATGTGTAGTAAGCGTGTCTGTAGGTGAAGCTGTGTGTGGTGATGGAGTTGTGTCTAATGGTGGACATGTGTCTGGTAGTGGAGGCATGTCCAATGATAGAGGGGTGTCGGGTGGCGGAAGCATGTCCGGTGATGGAGAGGGTGTCCAATAGAGGAAGGGTGTCTCGTGGTAGAGGCATGTCTATGGTGGAGGCTTCTGGTGGTGAAGTTTTGTCAGGTGGTGGGGGAATAGTCTGTTGTTGGAAGTGTGTCTGATGATGGAAAGGTGTCTTGTGGTGAAGGTGTGTCTGGTATGGAGGTGTGTCTGGCGGGGGAGGTGTGTCTGATGATGAAGGCATGTGTACTGGTGGAGGCATGTCTGGTGGTGTAGACATATCCAGTGGTAGCGGTGTGTCTAGTGGTGGATGCATGTCCTTTAGTGGGAATCCCAGCTTTGGGTTGCCAGGTGTGCACCTATTCAGTCAGACAACTGAAGTGTCCATTGGCTTTTTAACATGATACAGATGCTAATTGGACCACTCGCATGCAGCTTTGATGTCTCAGGGCTCAATATACTGCGTCTATAAACCCTTACCGGTGACCAAAATGGTCTGCTGTCTTGGTTCTGAAAGTGTAAATATTTTTGTTGTAAGACTTGATTGCCTGTTATAATGCCTTATGACAGCCTTGTATGTTTAAAGCACTGCAGGAAGTCAGGTCATGTGGCGCCATTTGTAATTTATTCCCCCCACCCCTGAATATCATTTCTCTCAAGCATTTCATGAACCTGTGCTTTATTATTTCACCTTAATATGATGGCACGTTTTGTTCAGGGACTGGGGGAAGACCGGAAAGGCCATTCCAATTTATTCCCCAAATTTAATTTAGATTAGACGCAGGCTTCCACAGTCCCTTTTCTCTCACTGCTTTTTACCTTTTTTTTTTTTTTTCCCATCTGGCACATATTATGAGATGGAAGATTTTACAGATTGATTTGTATTCGTATGCAGTTTCTTCCCCCAGTCAGTGATAATATATATCTATATAATATCTCTGATATCATGATACTGATGAAAGAGTACGAATCCCTGAGCGAGTCATATGACCATGCTGATCATATTCAGTATGGATATTGAGGATTGGGAACAGGTTTCCATAGTCTGATGAATTTTTATTTGTATTATTATTAGTATTTTTATGATGACAAACACACTTATTGCATTACTCCAGAATAAAGAAAGAAGTCCAATGTATCTAATTACTTTGTGTAAAATTATAAACTTTACGGTAATATGTGATTCTGTGAAAATGGAAAAATAAAGACATGCTAAAGAGTATGAGCTAAAAATAATACAGGAATGTTAATGTGGGGTGTGTAGATTTTAATGCATGATAAGGAGCTCATGTGTGTAGGAAGAATAATAAATCTGATTTACTTTCAGTTTGTTTCAGTAAAAAAATATTTACTGTAACAACACTTCCTATTAAACAAGAAAGGGCCTTTTCCCTAAATCTGTTCCCCCTCTCCATACTAACTGCTCCTTCTGCCATCTACGTACTACAGAATAGGATCGTATAAATACTCAGTATGTACTAACGTTGGTTTAGTATGTACTATCAGGTATCCTCTTTAATATGTTGTATCCTGCAAAAGAGTAGTAAACAAAGAATTCAGACATACTACACTGCCATCTTCATTAGTAATTCAGAGGCTTCAGTTGAATTATGGGATATCATACTGTAGGCATAATGTAGAACCTTTGTATACTATGGATTTAGTATCTCATCTGTGTAACTTTTGAGGACTGTGGAACTTGAGAAACATCTCAGTGGCTCTCATACTAGGCTGTTGATGCAGGTCCAAAATCTATCATGGAACGACCACCTTACTAAAGCTCAGATTTAATGGAAAGGTCATCCTGTCTTCCCTAATGTGGCACAAAGAAGAATTCTCTTCAGCCACTGCTTAGAGACAAAGACAAGGTCATCTCAGAGATCACCCTACAAAGACTTCTATGTCCAAGTAAAGGAACTAGATCCCTTACTTATCTAGACACTAACTCGGGACACTTGGTTAAAATTGAAGGAAATTCCAAGTACAATGGTGAATTAGGCTCAGTGGCTCAAAATAGTGCCTCTGATGGAAGTCAACTGATGATATACTGGTATAATACTATGCAAGTATGGATATTTGAGTCCATCCCAAGACAAGCCAAGATCATATCAAAGCAAGTCTTATGCGGGTCAAAACCAAGTCAAGACTGGGTTCAAAAGAGAAGCAACAGCAAGTCAAGATCAAGACCATAAACATTTAAATCCTTTTAAAGCCAAGACTTTACTTTAACATCAACAATGACTTCATGCATTGTACCAGTTGTTGGCTGTTTTATAGAATACAGTTTCCCGACCCCTGTCCTGCACATTAGTAATTTCCCAGCTCCAAAACCACCAGATTCACATAATTATTCCACTAACAGTCTGGAACAGAACTTAGATTTGGGATAATGAAGACTCAGAGGAATGAAATCACTTCACTTACTTAAACCGGGCTCTTTTCAGATGCCTTTTATTCCTCACTTTGAAGCTTTGTAACACACCAAACCACACACTGTACACACAGACACTTTATCTGCAAACACAAACAAAGACACATAAATAATGCCAGTGATTGCACACAGGTGAAGCTCATCATTTTACCCGCTGGGGCTACCTGACTCCTTTTCCGCCTGCAGAGGTCACGCAGTCACTGCCATACAGCCATAACTGAGATGATGTGGGTGTAAAACATTGCAATGTGCTATGCATAGACCAGGGTTAGAAACCTTTGGCTTATAAGTCTTAAAATAGAGTGAATTTTGAATGGAAGAGAATTTTATCCATTGACATTGCACTCCACATATACAGTACACTATATAGTAAATAGGGAACAAATTCAGACATCAAAGCATCTACTGAATGAATAAATGGGAATGTAAATGAGGAGGTGAATGCGTATCGGTGTGTATCGCTGTCTATAAGTGTATATCAGTGTGTATATACATGCTCTGTTTTTCTCTGCTTTGCATTAAACCCCATCATTGTGCTCGAGCAGCCATCGGCCCACACCAGAGCTGCCTCAATAGGACGCAGATTGCCCAATGTTGTTTTAGCCCACTGGGGAGAGGAACGACTTGTGATAAAGATCTCCAGAGCATGCTTTAGTTAGAGCTATCGCACCGGTGCATTCGAATGAAGAGGTACAGTGTGTGGGTGTATACTGAGGTGACTGTACATGTGTGTGGGCAACGCAAATATCATCACACGTCTGTATTTGTTCATGTTGTTGACTTTTAAATTGGAAACCCTTCTTGCTGGTTGTGTGTATATATGTTTTCTTTATGTGAATCATGCAGGAGAGCTTCAAAGTTGAGTGGAACTCGGATACGTCCCAAAATCAAACTCGGTCTGTATACGATACGGAGGATTCCAGATCGGAATGACCTCATGTATACACACGCACATATTTGGGAAGAATAAATAATTCAGCTTTGTATTTGTTATTGTATAGTGTGTATGAATGTGATTAAATGATTAGAAAATATTAACTATATTAACCAAGGAAGAGGTCATGAGATGAATTGTCTGTATGTCACCACGATAACTCGAAAACTAATTAATGTATTTCCATGAAATTTTCACCAAATATGGGTCTTTGGCTACTCCGATTAAACTTTGGACATGACCTGGAACTGTATCCGGATCCAGCAGGGTTTTGAATAATATTTTAACATTGTGCGATAGGGCAAAATTATACATTTTAGATAATGAAAATGTCTCCTCCCAGTGGGCGTTGGATTCATTCATTCATTTTCGGAACCTATTCTAATCTTGCTTCTTTTATAACCTCCACCAAGGAGGTTATGTTTTACATTTGATTTATTTGTTCATGTGCTTGTTATGTGTGAATTTTCATGAAATTTCTACCAGAGGCGGGGCAATGGACAAGGAAGACTCCATCTTCAGGATCAAATTATGGATCCTGTAATTTTTATAAGAATTCTTTAACATTATGAGATTTTTGAAAAGTACTATTGTTATTTTATTTTATAAAAAAAAATCTAAAGTTTGCCAATAATAATAATAATAATAATAATAATAATAATGCGATGGCCTGGAGAGCTGTCCAGGGTGTACCTTGCTCGCCCAGAGTCGGCTGAGATGGGTGCAAGCCTCCCCGCGACTCTAATTAGGATTAAGCAGTTCAACAAAATGAATGAATGAATGAATGAATAATATTAATAATAATAATGATAATAATAATAATAATAATAATAATAATAACAGAAAACTGACTTTATGTATTGGCTAATTGTCGCTATTCTCAGTGTGCTCTTATTCAGTACAACAGAATGACAGTTTCATGAAATCTGCACTTAAATTGTTTTGTGTAATCCAGCTAAAAATCCACTAAACAGACAAACTGAGGGTGAAACATAACGTTTTTGGCAGAAAGTAAAGGTAATTGAGTCTAAATGTTCAGGTTAAATTTAAGACAGCATTAATTGGGAGGTCCTCATAAGGATAGTTAGATCAGTGTGTGTGCCTACAAATTTCTCTTTAAGGCCAACAAAAGTAAAACATTTGGAGGAGTCGAGGTTTAAGCATGTGTTAAGAATTTGAGGTTTTCAACCCAAACCCATATGCAAAGGTTTCTGAACATTGAGAGAGTCATTGAGGGAAACAGGGAAATGTGGTTAATGTCATTTGGGAAATTTAAAAAAATGTTATCCCACTTACCCAGCATGCTTTAATGCGGTTCTAAAAGTAAACGTTTCTCTTTTTAGCTAAGTTAATAGAACTTTTCCTGACAAAAATTTATACTGACTGTTAACATCAGCCAGACATTTACAGCTGTTTACTCCACCAACGCTTTTACTTCAGCTGCCTTATAACCCAATGAGAACGTATTAATGTTACAAGCGCTTCATCAGCGGCTGGCCAAACTCCCAACCTTGCTATGATTGTAAATGACAGTGCCCTGCATACATTTTCACCCCAAGCTGATTTTCATGCTACAAACTAAAATTGTCTTCAGTATGATATTTCATATAATATTTACACAGAATAGCTACCACTTGAAGGAGAAAAATACATTTATTCTGACACAAATGTTAAATAAATTTTTTAAAATAAGCAATTTTTTAAATTTTTACGGTTGCATAAGTATTCAAACCCCCCATTCCTACCCCCACCTCCAACCCCACTTACAGTTTAAAGAGTACTCCTGCCTTGGTGTCTTTCTGCTCAGTAACCAAACTAACGTTAATGGTTAGCAAGCGTCCTTAAATTTGCAGCTGAATGATTCCCTGTTTGTACCGCTTTAATTCGTCTCACACAGTGCAGCAAAATATCGGCGGTGATCTCACCCGAGTCTGGCTGCCAGAACACAGCCACAGAACAGCTTAGATAAAACCACACGATTAACCAGAGCTTTTAAAACTGACATGGCTTTATGTTAACAGTTTACACTGTTTTTCTTTGCTTGAGACTGGAACACTGATCTTCGAAAGCTGCTAGTTTCCCTCACAGCCCAGTACCGCCTCTGTGTGTGGGATTACTGTTGTGCGATTTGGAAATGGGCATGAGTTTTAAATCCTTAGAGTTGATTGACACGGTGATCCATGAGATATAACATAGTATAATAGGAGCTAAGTTTAGCAAGCTAAATATAACCTAAGTGGTAATTAAAAGCAGACAACATTACGTTCTGTACTGCAACCTAACCATCATTTACTGTTTTCTAGTTATTAAGAATTAACCCTTTATACCTCCGACTTTCTCATAGTATGTTTAGAATATAGCAATGATAATGATAAACCAAAGTGGCCTCAAGGCCGACGGAAGTGAGTCTGCCTTTTTCTTAAGCTAATAGAGTCAAAATGTTCAAGAAAAAAAGGACCACATGATATATTTACCCACCTGACCAATCACTGTGCAGCTCTGTGGGATAGCAAAAACAACAAACACACAGTGAAGTCACACAAGCAGCTCAAATTCTCTTGAATGAAAGCTACGACGAAGGTAAACAAAATTGTAAACACCGAGAAATTCCAGAAAATAATAAATAGAAACTAGGGGTAAGGTGGCTCTGCCCTACAACATGGATGATGTAGCACAGTGTTTTTCAATCTTTTTTGAGCCACGGCACATTTTTTACATTGAACAAATCTTGCGGCACACCACACACAAAAAATGTTACAAAATGACACTCTGAGCATCTCGTGTACAGTGGCTTTGCAGGCAGGTGGTATTAACGTCTCTGCCACCGTGTGGGACTGTTTAGATTTAGCTTTAAGTTCAGCAGCTACGTAGCTTTGAGGGCTCTCTCTCATTTACCTTTGTGCTTTTTCTCATAAAAGT
>JBCNYH010000016.1:18995641-19035339 GCA_039654325.1 Tandanus tandanus | reverse complement strand
TATCTATCTATCTATCTATCTATCTATCTATCTATCTATCTATCTATCTATCTATCTATCTATCTATCTATTTTTCTCTCTATCTGTCTGTCTGTCTATCTTTCTATCTATCTATCTAGCTAGCTATCAATGATGCAAGGATACCGTTGCCACCATATGGTTGATTCTTATCCAAAATGAGCGAGCTTTATTCCTTATACCTTGGGTAATTAATTATTAGCTTATTTTATTAAAGCATGACATGATGTACATTTCCCCCCCGATTCAGCCTATCACACACATCAATAGCAATGATCCTAGATGTCAGGTTTCAATTAGACAGGTTCCACTTGCAGCAGGTTCTTACCAGTGGCACCTAATCTAGAGCGTCTGATTCTAATTTTAAGAATTTGAACGTTGGATGTGTAATTTTTCTGCAATATGTCAGCTTTATCTGTAGGTATTGTATTAAAGATTTCCAAGGGGTGTACTTCTTTTTGTATACAACCAGAGGGCTGGTGGGGCACGTTGGCATAGTGGTTTGCACGTCCACCTCACAGCAAGGTTCGATTCCCGGGCTCAGGCGTTTGTGTGTGGAGTTTGCATGTTCTTTCCGTGCTTGCGTGGGTTTCCTCCTACAGTTCGAAGACATGCACATTAGGCTAATCGGCTGTTCGAAATTGCCTCTAGGTGTGAGTGTGAGTGTGAATGGTTGTGTGTGTTGGCCCTGCGATGGTCTGGCGAGATGGTCAGGGTATATCTTGCCTACGCCCAGTGTCGGCTCCAGTGTACCCCAGGTAGTATTAAGCGGCTTGGCAAATGAGTGAGTGATGAGAGTGAATGTATGTTAGAAAGCCCCTCCTTTCTTCCAGAAGTTAATAATACTGTGTGATATTGTTGAAATTAGACTACTAATGGTTACATATGTATCGTGAATGTATACTAAGCTACATGAATATGAACGGACTCATTTTAAGTCTTGACATTAACTGCCCTCTCTCTCTCTCTCTCTCTCTCTCTCTCTCTCTCTCTCTCTCTCTCTCTCTCTCTCTCTCTCTCGGATACCTGTTGCTTGGCCCACCTGCTGTTCTCCATCAGGTACGTCCCTCATTTCTTATCTCCTCACTGTCAGTTTCTTTCAGCAGCTGCCTGTCAGTATGAGTTCATAATGCCGTGTGCCAGAATGTCCATCTGCCATCTGGACCCTGTCCATGACCTCGTCACCTCCCTAAAGGTCCTTCAGCCTGTAGAAGAGAGCAAAGATTCTTACCTTCATCTCATCCCACCCTGCCTGTTACTGTCATTATAACAAGCCTCACATTACACTGACCTGCTATGTAAACTATGTCAAGTACTTTTCACGCTCTTGGGCAGCGGTGACACTGAAAGTAGTGAAGAGATTAGTTTACACTTCCCACTGGTTAAGTAGGAGGGTTTAAAAAGAGGTACTTATATACTGTATGTCCAAGACTACAAGACCCTCTATCTGTCTAACTAGCGAGCTACCTAGTCATCCATCCATTCATAGGGGCTTTCAGACTGAGCAGTTCTAGGAACCTTTTGAGTGGAATTAGCATCTGGGGAGCTCCCTGGGAACTAAAAATCACCAAAGCTTTCTTCTGTTTGCATCACACCACTAGTAGGCACACTGAAGTGATGTTAGCCAGCCGACGGCTGATATAGGGATATCAGTTCAGTGCGACATAAAACAATAACAAGAAAATGGAGAATGCTTGATTGGTGCCATGTGTTTGTTGTGTGTTATGGATTGAATTTTTAGGATTTTGAACATGGGAGATGCCGGTACTGCCCAGAACCAATTACTGTATACTTGTGTCACTCACAGTTTCCATTGTGTTGGGATAGAGCCCAGATTCAAATGTTGTGGATGTTCACATCGAGCAACTCTAGTAGGAACTAAAAAAGTCTCTAAAATCGTTTTATAAGAACTTAAATTGTTCTCAGTTCCTGTAGTGCGTCACACGTCCTCCAATAGTTCTAAGAACTATGAAAAGTTACGCCGGTCTAAAATTTATAGCAATAACATTTTCAAAAAATTAAAGCATGACATGATGTCTATTGAGCCCAGATTCAAATGTTGTGGATGTTTACATCGAGCAACTCTAGTAACTCAAACAATCAATCTTTATAGCTGCGGTGAACAGAAAGGCAACCCAGAATGCACAGTGATGTCTGATGTAAAAAAAAAAAAAGCAAGTAAAAGTTTTTTGTTTTTGCAACAGTCAACAGCAAGTATTGTTTCTTTTTCTTGAACAAAAGAAAAAGTTATGTACGTGACCCTTACCCTATGCAGCAGGCTTGTTGGATGGTACATGTGGGTTCTGTGTGTTGTCCTGCTTTCCCGCTTGTGAAGTCGGAAATTCGAGTACGTCCCGTACGAGTGATTTGTTGTCGGAGCGAAATGAAAAATGGCGTCCTCAAAGTTAATGTCGCTGTTCCCATAACAGCATGTTCCCTACTAGGACTTTGCACTGTGCTAGCAGTCTAGCCCACTAGCTATGGATAGAACAATAATTAGCTATTAGTTCTATTTTACGTTATGCACACTTAATATAATTAAATATACAACTGACAGCTAACAATAGGCGGCAGGGTGGTGTAGCCTGCCTCACAGCAAAAAGGTCCTGGGTTCGAGTCGCAGGTTCAGTCCAGACGTTTCTGTGTGGAGTTTGCATGTTCTCCACGTGCTTGCGTGGGTTTCTTCCGGGTACTCTGGTTTCCTCTCACAGTCCATGCTTGTTAGGCCAATTGGCTGTTCCAGACTGCCCCTGGGTGTGAGTGTGAGTGTGAATGCTTGGGTGTGTGTTGGTCCTGCAATGGCCTGCGTGTACCCAGTCTTCAGGCAGTGTTGGTTGAGATAGGCTCCAGCTTCACCGCAAGTAGGATTAAGCGGTTTGGTAGATCAGTGAGTGACTGTGAGGCAGGCGCAAAATTTCAGCATTAAAAGTCTCTCCATACTCAAGTGGATTGGACGTGTTAGAGATCCATCTCCAAAAAAGCTAAATCGAGTTTGGACAAGTTTAATACGATTGGCCGACAGTCAGTGTTCAAGAACTCGAATCTTTCGTTGCGTAAAAGCATCACTTTGTTTAGGTTTTTCAGTACCACAGAATCCGTGTCATTACATCCACGCTGATGTGAATTAATTGGCAGCGGAGAGCGCAAGTCGATCCTCGTGCTGCTCCATATGGGAGTGATTTCTGCTGCCAGACGGGGTCATGTCTCAGCCATGCCTCTGTTATTCTGCTTGTCCTGACGCTTCGCTCGGAGCTGTGGGTCTGTGTGACTCTGTAGTTGTTCACCCTGTTTAGGAACGAACATTTCCTCTGGCCCTTGACTCATGGGAAATTAATCATGCTTTAAGAGGAACATGCAGTTTTCTCCTTAATGAGCATGAATCAGAGTAAAATGTGTTGCACACGCATTACTGCGGTGTATACACGCTGCCGTTTTGCACTAAGTGGGTAATTATGTTGGGTTTTTTTTTTTTTGCTCTTTGTTGTTACTGTAAAGAGGATAACACTGATAGAGACAGGATAACGTCAATCATATAGGAAGATAAAAGGCTTCCCTTTTGTGAATGATTACAACTGTTAATGGCGGGAAATTACTATCGTTGGACATACAAGTGTTTTCTATCAAACTTACAGACATTTTCATTCCAGGGTTTTATTTTGTAGCCGGATGCAGATTAATCATGTGTACTGTACTGAACAATCCATCAAGCTACTAAACTAACCACAGGTTTCTGTGAAGTTGATCGACGACATACCACAGGACTTCCACCCTGATCTCAACCACAGCTAATTTACTCACTATCTCAGCCGACACTGGACGAAGACGGTTTACATCCTGAACAGCTCGCCAGAGCATTGCAGGGCCAACACATACACAACCATTCACACTCCCACTCAGGGGCAATTTGTAACAACCAGTTCATTTCCGAATGTGCATGTCTTTGGACTGCAGGAGGAAACCAGAGTACCCGGGAGGAAACCCATGGAAGCATGTGGAGAACATGTGAACTCCACACAGAAACGCCCTCACTGTGACGGACGTACTAATCACTATGCCACCACATAAAAGGTTTCCTCCAAACAGGAAAAATCTGTACAAACAATGGTAGCAAGAACAATCGCTGTTAAAAAAACTTTTTTTTCTTTTTTTTTTACCATTATTACATTTTTTTTTCTTCAACTAACAAACACAAATTAAATGTAAATTGTAATAAACATTTAAAAAATATAAATTATTACACTGGCGTGCGCTTTTGTGGTCACTCTCGAGATCTAGGTCTTGATCCCACCCCTTCCTTTCATTGCAGTGCTTCCTGATTATATCCAGGTTTTCTCTGTTTAGTTCTTGATCAGTTTGTCCATTTACATACAATCCCCTCCGGTGTCTTGGTCTCATCTGAGAGTCTTGTTGTTGACGTTGGTCATTACTGAGCCGGGCTTCTTCTTGTTCTTAGTTTTTAACCTGTGCGTGTGTTCTGGATTCTGATCATGGATTACTCTTGGATGATTCCGGTCGTCTGTTTGGAACATGGATAATGAGTCATGGGGTTGCCAGTAAAGTAAAGGTTACACGCACATCACTTTAGGAACCTGAGCTCGAGCAAGTTTCAACAAGTAACGATGACGTCAGTAGAGTTTGATTTTGGACGAATACTAACCCCATCTCTGGCCTTAACCTTTAACCTTTTCACACAGTGTCAACTATGTCATGGGCGACACGATGGCGTGATGGTTAGCACATCTGCCTCATAGTAAGAAGGTTCTGGGTCCGAATCTTGGGCTAAGCGAGGGGGTTACTGTGTGGAGTTTGCTTGTTCTTCCTGCGCTTGCATGGGTTTCCTCACGGTACTATGGTTTCCTCCCACAGTCCAAAGACATGCATATTTAGCAAATTGGCTGTTCCAAATTAACCCAAGGTGTGGATATGTGAATGGTTGTGTGTGTGTTGCCCTGCAATGGTCTGGCAAGCTGTTTAGGGTGTACCCCTCCTTCGCTCCCTGTCGGCTGAGATAGGCTCCAGCCTCCCTGTGACCCTAGTAGAATTAAGAGGTTCAGCAAATGAGTGAGATTAGAGAACGATGACATCCTGTTACCAAGTTTAACGATTTTGTGTTGCCCGGTCCGACGAACATGAACCTTGTTAAGTCTGAGATACTTCCCACAAAACCCTGTTCCAGTGGTACTTGTGTTATTGCAGGCTTTTAAGGACTTCTCGGCCTTTTGACCTTGTCACTGGTGACAGAGTCTCAGCCCTGACTGTCACGAGACAGGCCATCCACCAGTTGCTTTTCAGCGAAGGGCTTAATTTGGCGAAGACTAATTGTGAGGTTTGCATCTGGTGACCTGCGAATGAATTTACAGGGCCTGTATTTTTTACAAACATTCATCATGGGGTCAAGCAGCATTCCTTCCCAGAAGTCTTTGTTCCTCTGGGACTTCAATTGTGGCAAGGGCCCATAAGTGTCCACGACCTCATTGTGTCACTATGACGAGGTTTAAATCATGATTACAGAATAAAGCTGTCTGCTAGCCAATCATATACACACACTCACCCGAAGGCTTAAGACCCTTAGCATACTTCACGAGGAGGCGACGTTTGTCTGGCTTCCACCAACAACATGATGTAATTGCGGCGCCGAAAAGATCTTGTGCGAAGCTCACTCTGTTGCATATACTGCAGCTGGGCGAACTTCATAGACGAACGAACACGCTACGCAACCAAGCCTTTGACTGTTACAAATGAGGCATTTCCAAACCGATTCATTCCCAGTATCACACACATTTCCCCAGCATGCTAACCTCACACTGGTCAACCCTGGATTCGTTTTATGATCTCATGTACCACCTGTGTTTTATTTCTTTCTTTCATTTCCTCTCCTTTTATAAATATGAATCAAAATATGCAATTCTTTCTCTTCCTTGCTTTTTTTTTTTTTTTTGCTTATTGATTTCCAACCACTCTTGAATTGCCATAGTTTGCATTTGGGACTCTATCGCATATTTCCTGCAGTTTCCGCTATTTACATAAAGCCTCGGGTGCATTATGCACCATGTTCGTGTATCTTGAGTTTTTGCAGAAACATGGCAGGGAGGGTGAACCAGTTTTTGTATCCAACTGAACCAGGAAGTAGTGCATTATAATAACAGCAAATTTAATTATCTTTTTGCGTCCTGTGTACAAATGTAAAATGTAATTTGCCATTAAAGAAATCATTTCAACATGAAGTAGCTTAATGCTAAGCTAATTTATGTGATCCTGAGAAGTAATACGGTGGCTACAATGGAAACATGTACTCCGGAAATAGATGAGGGAGTCCCAGATACCTCTTTCCGAGATATGAAATAGACCACAGGGGTCCAGATGCTCCCACCGAAAGGACCATTTTATAATATGCCAATATAGAACAAGTATAGCAAGTTTGAAAGCCCCAGCTTCAGCGTGCGGCATGTAAATGTCCGGAAACTAAAGTGTGATGGACAGACGGACGGACGGAACCCATTCCTATAGCTTTTGATGGGCAGGAGCTTAAAAGTAGTACTGGCTCCAACATGGCAACCCACCACCCATCACATGTTTCATCAGAAATAACCACCGAAGATTCCCGAGTACATAGCTTCTTTTGGGAAATTGTCATGAAAATATTATAGCGCCACCTGCAGTATTACAGGACATGTACTAAAAGTCCAATAGGAAACTCTGAGGTTTCGTTTCTGCATGAAGTATTGCAGAGACCTTTAGTATAGCTATGCTGGGTGGGTTCCTTCTGGTGAGCTACAGTTTTTATAAAGAAGGCTTCCTATAAACTGTACTAGAAAGTATGTTTTTAAAAGGAATGAAGTAATAAGGATTGTAGTCTGGCCATGCAGTTGTGTAGTGGTAAGCATGTCCGCATCACAGCAAGGAGATCCTGGGTTCAATTCCCAGCATCGGACATTTCTGTGTGGAATCTGCATGTTCTCCCTGTGCTTGCGTTTCCTCCAGGTACTCTGGTTTCCTCCAACAGTCCAAAGACATGCACATGAGGTTAATTGGTGATTCCAAGTTGCCCTTTGGTGTTAGCGTGAGTGAGACGGCTGAAAACCAACCTTTTTCAGCAGTACTTAAATTAGCTTAGCGCTATGTTTTACACACACACGCGCACACACACGCTCAAAAAAACAAAACAAAAAACAAACACCCCGCATGCACAACACCTACCCACTGAGTTTGACTGACGGTATACTTAGTCTGTGTCCAGACGAACCAGTATAAGAATATATTTACTGATAGTGACTTTAAAGTCACTTCACCCTGTGTGACGCCAGCCTTCCTGAAAGTGAGTGATTATAGTCTTTCTACATGAATTTCTCAATCCTTATTAACTCCATGAAAAAAAAAAGAGAAAAAGTCAGCCTTGTTATACAAGCGAATTTCCCTTTCCTGAAAGCAGCCAGCATGAGACTTGACCTTCTCCCAAACCCACAGCCTGTCCTGCGCCAAACCCCATCAATTTAAGGAAAACGAGAAGCCAATTTTAATCTGTTTGAATGGAGTCTGAGACCAAGCAGCATTTCTATCATTGGAGAAAACCTCACATCATAATACAACAAACTGCCAATCACATACAGTAAGTTAAATGCTGTGTATGGAAGGTATACTGTGCGGACAAAAGATTGTGGACACTTGACCATAACACTCACGTGTGTTTCTTGATCGTTGGACTCCAGGTTTTGTTCCTCTCTTCAGGAAACTCTGTTCACTAGATTTTGTGGTCTGTGGGGATTTGTGGTTATTCATCCATAAGAGCATCATTAAGCTCAGGCACTGAAGTCAGGCGGGGACATCTGGGGGAGTCGGGATTCTAGTTCATCCGAAACATGTTCAGTGGGGTTGAGGTCAGTACTCTGTTCAAGCGACTCACCTTTTCCCACTCCAACCTCGTCAAGGCATGTCTTCATGAAGCTCACTGTGTGCGCAGGGGGGACGGTCACGCTAGAACAGGTTCGAGCCTCTTAGTTCTAGTGAAGGGAAATTGTAACCCAACAGCAGATCAAGACATTCTGTGTGCTTTCAACTTTGTGCCATCTGTTTTGGGAAGAAGCTACATATGGGTCTGATGGTCAAGTCTACATAAATGTTTGTCCATATGGAGTACTGTACGCTCATAGGGTAGTGGCGAGGCTGGAGCCTATCTCAGCTGACACCAGGCGAAGGCAGGATACACCCTGGACGGCTCACCAGACCATCACAGGGCCAACATTCACAACCATTTACACTCACACTTACACCTAGGGGCAATTTGGAGAAGCCAGTTAACCTAATATGCATGTCTTTGGACTTTGGAAGGAGACCGGAGTACCTTGAGGAAACCCATGCAAGCACAGGGAGAGTAAGCATTCTGCATACATGAATACATCAAAACATCTCGTCTTTTGGAGTTGTTAGTATTCAAACATTTATTCTACTATTAAGACAGTGTCAAGAGAAAGACTTTCACCAGACAGTTTAATCAGGAAAGTATTAACACTGATGTTTCTGGGGGTTCTTTTCAAGACCGACGATTTCCTCCAACAGACACTGCTTATCGTTTCTAATAAACACTTAAGAAACACTTGCCTATTCCTAACTGTTATCATCTTGACCATAGAATCACCGGTCACTTGTTTATAGTCCACCCTTTCATTGATCTTTCAAAGTCGTTCCGTTTTTATTGCAAGACAAATCAGTCCCGGAGTGGAACCTGATTCTAATTAGCCCGCATTCAAGAGGTCTTTTGTGATGGTTGGCCTTTTTTCGTCTATTAAAGACATTAAAGATAAGGCCTTGTAAAGAATTTGTGCATGTTAAGAAAGTTATTCATTGCCATGACTTGGAGGAAGATCAGATTACATTTCAGAATTTATAAGGCAGACCCCGACACCCCCCCCCCCCTTCCCCCCATTTACAACTGCATGCACTGACAGAAACAGCTGTACAAACGTGACGCGAAGCCGCCAGGTTGGAGCTCTTTATGAGCCGTTTTTGCGTAGCAGTTCAACATCGCTGGGATCTCGCAGTGGGGAACTCTTATGGTGTGAGATCAAAAGCTGAATTGTACCGTTCCACAATAAACTCTTGGCCCCCTGCACACACAGACCTCTCAGTATGCATGCACCGAAACCGGGTCGAGGAGTGTCCTGAAGTGTTCTGAATCAGCACTGTGTCAAGTGGTAACACAAGATGCCATTGTTTTAGATAAGGGTTATCAAGACTCTTATTCTGCCATTGTATGGTAACATTCGCTCACTCATTGCCGAGCTGCTTAATCCTACTAGGGTTGCAGGTCCTAGCCTACAGTGAGTGAAGGCGGGGTACACCCTGAACAGCTCATCAGACCATCGCAGGACCAACACACAACCATTCATTGATACCCTGACACTTAGGGGCGATTCACACTTGCGTATCTTTGGACTATGGGAGGAAACCGGAGTACCCGGAGGAAACCTATGCAGCACAGGGAGAACAAGCAAACTCTATGCAGAAACACCCTCACCGAGGCTGAGACTCAAGCCCAGGCCCTTCTTGCTGTGAGGCAGACATGCTAACCACTACACCACTGTGCCGCTGACTTCAATCTTTCCGAAGGCAAATTCATTAAAAACATGGTATAATACATTTCAAAGGTAGCAATACATTTCAATGTTGCCAAGCTCTCTTATTTTTTTATTTATTTGTTTGTTTGTTTGTTTGTTTATTATCCGTACCATTTATCCTGTTTAGGGTCATGGAGAGGCTGGAACCAATCCCAGCTAACAATAGACGAAAGGTGGGGTAAACCATAAATAGCTTCCCAGTCCATTGCAGACAATCTTTCACACTCAAGATCACACCTAGAGGGAGTCCAGAACAGCCAGGTAACCTGATGTGCATGCCTTTGGGCTGTGGGAGGAAACTTGAGCACAGAGGAAACTCATGCAAGCACAGGGAAAACATGCAAACCCCACACAGAGAAATGCTCTCGCCAGCCATGGGGCTCGAACACAGGACCTTATGGCTGTGAGGCTAGAGGTTAAATATTGGCAAATTTGGAGGGGAAAAATGGTTAAAAGTCAATGCAAAATACAAAAAGGAAGGAATTACTGATTAGTTGATTGTACTAAGATGATTAGATCAGTTTATTTCATGGACATTGAAGGTGTCAATACTCCTGAGACTCCTGAAGTACACACTCGTCCTAAGTAAAGGGTAAATTCATTCTGCTCTGGAATTCTAACTTTTGGAGTGATTTGGAGCATCATCGATTAACTTTACTTCGGTCCCTGAAAAGTCCAACCATATGAGTACCATATGAGACGGGAACAGATCCAATTAAGGTTTCTTTTTATCTTTAAAATGCCGAAGCACAAATTTCCCACAATGTTTAGCATAAGAGCACCACCTTGACATTTACATGCCGTTTTAAACCCCACAGTTTTAGTCTCTGTGCTGAAGAAAATTGGCTTAGGCTCTGTCCATATAAAGGAGTCAAAGTGGCGCAAATCTGATTTTTTGCTCTAATGGGACGCAGAGCTGATATTTTTTTTTTGAGCTGTTTGAACATAATTTTTTTTTTTTAAATCAAATTTAAGAGTCTTTTATGTACTCCCAGACTGGATATATATCAGATATCTGGCCAGGCGACTGCAACTAAACCAGTCAGGTCATTGTGGTCTTCAAACAACAGTGGCTGGATCTCAGAACAGAAGCATCCAGGGCACCATACAGAGCCTCACTGGTGATATTACTACTTAATAATGATGTTGATCATGATGATGATGATGATGATGATGCTTGTCCATGACTTATTGTATGAGAATACAGTGAACGGCCACGATTTATTAAAGTGTGGGACTGAGATAATTGAGTCATGTAATGATGAAACCTTTTTTTTTTTTGCACAGTAACTGAAACTTTCCTTATTAAGATGTGATGCACTTCATGTCTCTCATAGCCACAACTAAACTATCTCATTTTTGTGGAATCATCTCATTCCCATATTATGAGATAATTATCTTGTTCTCATGGGTTAATAATCTAATTTTCTTAATTCCCACAACTTTATTATCTCATTTTCATGGCATAATTATCTCATTTCCATAGCTTAATTGTCATATTGTCATGACTTAATGATCTAATTTCCTTAAATAATTAAGCAATGGCCATGACTCAGTTATCTCATTCCCACCACTTAATTATCTCATTCTCATAGCCTAAATTATCATACAGCATTTATAATTTAGAATTTATAATTTAAGAGTTATTTCATTTACTACTTAATCATGTTCTGACAACTCATTTCTTTGGGTGAATTATCTCATTTCCTTCCATTACAGTGTTATAACCATGACTGAATTATCTCATTTAAACAAATTAATTTATTATGTTCCATATCATAATTATCTTTGTTTTAGTAATCTGCACATCTACAATTGAGTTTTCTTGTTCTCATGTCCCATTATCTTGTATTCTTGACTTCATTATCTCATTCTCCCAGCTGAATTATGTTGTTCAATCAGATTACTAGGTTGTGACCATGACTTAATTATCTCATTCTCACGACATGTCGAATTGTTTCCACAATTGAAGATCTGGTTTTTAGAAAAAAGAGCTGGCTTATCTTGTTTCTGTATTTTAATTATCTTGTTTGTAAGATGTAATTATCTAGTTTTAGTGACTTAATTAAGAACAAAATTGAATTAGCTTTTTTAAATGCCTTACCGAAACAACCCTAGATAAACTCAGCTTTATTTCAGCTTCTCATCTCTAAAGCAAGCCACCTCCGCCTTTCCCAGATGAATATGTTGTTCATTTTATCTCTATTGAAATGGTGAAAACATGTCTGATGGTCATGATGTATAGTTCATGCAGTCGGGTCAATCAAGGCCAACTAACTACACATACTCTATATGGTTGGCTTTAAATATCAATATAAACCGTCGAGACAGAATCGGATCCCGGAAACAAAATTAAGCAACATTAAGCGAAATTATGAACAACGCCTTATTCTCTGGCTCTTAGCCGCAATCCAGTAATAAACAGCTGGCTTTATCTTTAACGTGTTTGCTAATTCAGATTTACAATCTGTATGCCTTTGTGCATACTGAAGTTATTTTATACAGTATATGCGGACACGTTTTTCCAATTCTGTGCTGACAATTGGTAATTATCTCACTCTATTTCCCTCGCCTGAGAATTGCAAATCGTTACATTATTTTAAACAGAAATTTTGAGCATGGTGTAATTAATACTGGTGTTTAGCGTTTCGTACAAAGTTCCTTTTGATGTAGTCCGAGCTGCAGGCTATAAAGTTACGTAGTTTAATGAGTGTTATTGTAATTTGGGAATAATAGAGGGCAGTTCCTGTACATAGCAATCGTTCATTTCTTGTGTGTGTGTGTGTGTGTGTGGTGTGTGTGTGTGTGTGTGTGTGTGTGTGTGTGTGTGTGTGTGTGTGTGTGTGTGTTTAGATTTCGACTGCAGGTTTCTGACGATGGAAATATGACTAATATGACAAATATAATTGACTTTTTCCTCCAGTAGGTAGACTGCATTCTGCTCTTTTTTGGCAAATGGAAACTTTGGAAAGCCCGAACAGAATATTTACATTCACATGCCATAAAGCGAAGCCATCCCATGTGCTTTTCATTTGTTGGACCTCCAAAGTAGCACTTAAAATAAAAATAAAATTTATAACCTTTCTATTTTTCTCAGGCCCAGAATTTTGTAAAGGTACATCAAATATCTTTTCTGATAAAAATCAGCCAAGATGAACGGAGACACTGCCATTATAAATCCCCAGGTCCTCTATGGGTCAGGTTCTGGTGATATAAACTACGATTATAGGCATTTTGCAGGCTCCTTAGCTAAGCCGCCGTCACATACCTCACACAACAGCTAGTAAATTAACTAAAGCCCCTTTCGCAAACAACCCACCAAATTGTTACACTTGATGTGAAGACAAATAACACAAATGTGCTGTGCTACACTTGAAACATTTTTGGAAGATGATAATAACTAGATAACTATCTTAGTATTAGTTGCTTGCGCCCACATTTTAGCCTTATCATTAGTATCATTAGTTTTCCAATTGGTTATTCATTCATCCATTTGCCGAAGCTCTTAGTCCCACTAGGGTTGCGGGGAGGCTGGAGCCTATCTCAGCCGACTCTGTGCGAAGGCAGGGTAAACACTGTGACCTTCAGGAATCGAAAATAAATGAGAAGATCTGATCTTACTGCAGGGATGCACGATCTGTGTGTTTGTTAAGGGCACACAGCTTGGATAAGGTTTAAACACTGGAAATACGGATGAAGCGATCGTTCCTTGTCAAATCTCAGTCACGGAGGAACATGTGTTTGAATATTTCACTGTATTCTCTGGAACTGTGGTTTATCTGAAACATGTTGTCTACGGTATGACTGTTTTTAAGATGCGTGTGTGTGTGTGTGTGTGTGTGTGTGTGTGTGTGTGCAGCTGTCAATCTGTCTGGCTTTCTCACCTTCTTTAGAAACAAGGCGATTTAATGTTAGCATATGACGGCACACGTTGTTATCCTTGACCATAATCGAGGCCATGTGCAGATTTCAAAGTTTCAGATTTATTTATTTATTTATTTTTGAACATGGCGCACCACTTTGATTTACACATTTCAGATTTATTTTCCTGTGAATGAGAAATAAATCTCACATCAAGCAATTCTAGGAGATATAATACATAATATACACATTTGTCATATAAAACTTACAGAACAAATACACATGAAAGTCTTTTAGACGTGAGCCATGCAGCCGTTAAAGCAGCTAACGTGAAGTACGCTATGCTAACCCCACCAGACTAAAACACCCCAAACTTATTTCATTTTCAGTGAAAATTTTATTTTGTGTTTTCAAGCCCACCTTTATTTCCTAGTCACTCACAGTATGCTAAAAATTTATGTTATTATTCAAATATTATTCGTAATAAAGTTTATTTTTGTTCTTGTGCATTTGGATGCTAGCAAGTTGATGTTAGCCAGCTAGCAAACACAACAGTTTGGGCTCTGCCCAGCTAGCTTGCTGTTAACTACTGTATGAATTTATATTTATGTTAATTTTGACAAGATTATATACAGGAAGTGAAATATAAACATTTTTCTGCTGTTTTTTTTTATGTGGACTACAGCAAATGTAGACTGTGTAGTGTAAAAAAATTGCACCAATAGTTAGAAACATTCAAAATTTCAAAATTTCTTACTATGTAGAAATATCAATTTGATAATTAACCCCGTCCTGCTTGGAGGTCATCAAGTCCTTCTTTTTTTCTCCTTTTTTCTCCTTTTTTTTTTTTTGAGAATTTGTTAGGTACATTAAATATTTTCTTTAATTTGTTGTCTTTATTTAGTCTCACACTTTAGTATTTTTCCTCTTTTTGTTTTTAAATAATATACTAAGATCTTTTTATATTAAAAAATAATTATATATTTAAAGTTTTAGAGCTCAGTCCACCACTTTAGCTATTATTATAATTATTATTATTATTCTTGTTGTGTTGTTGTTGTTGTTATTATTATTATTATTATTATTATTATTATTGTTGTTGTTGTTGTTGTTGTTATTATTATTTTTTTTTTTACTATTATTATTATTATTATTATTATTATTATTATTATTAATGTTCTCCATGTTCTACCACTAGACTGTTGGAGCTCTGAGGTCAGTACAGCTTTGGCCTGGAGGTGGTAGAGGTTGTTTTTAGGCTTCTACCCCACCTAAAGACTGCAAATCTCCATGATGTTTGTACAGCTGTCCTGCCATAATAGAAACGTAATGGCCTGTCATGAGTTTCCTCACTGCGAGGTGTGTGAACTAATCCAGATCTGAATGTAATACGACCTGCTCCAGGGCTCCAATAGGGAGGTGTATGAATGGCCTATAATAATGATAATGATAATATATAGACATATAGCATTTTTTTTTTTAAATCTTGCTTACACTGAGCAGCTGTTGTTGTTGTTGTTGTTGTTGTTTTGCTGTAAATGACCATGTCAGAAATTTGCATGACAGAGAAAGATTGTCATGTGACATATTAGAGCCATTCAATTGTTCATCCTTAGTAATGGCCTGGTCAGTGATATAGTGGTTTAAATTCGGTTATTAGTTCATTTATATTTATTTTGGATAATAAAGACAACTTAGTTTGTAAAAGCTTGTAAATGAAACTCCTCCTAAACTGTTGGATGGATTTTGATGAAATGTTACAATGATGGAATGGACTACCTGAAGATGTGAATGAAGTAAAATAATCCAGTTCTGATGTTTTGAACGGTGGGTTACTGTATTCTGTAGTGAGTTCACTCGCAGTTCTAATTTATTCATTCATTTGCCCTGAACAGCTTGCCAGTCCATCGCAGGGCTGGTAGTGTTCATATTTTATAATAAGTCTATTTCAGCACTAAACAGATCCAGATTAAGATAGTGCCACTGTATTGCAGTCCATGATCGTAGTGAAATGCATGAGATTTGTTTTGATTAGAATTAAGATTATAAATGGGGGGAAAGGCCATAATTTACATACATTTATTTTTCTGTGTCTTCTGCATTGGCATCATTAGTCCTCTGTCTGTTTTATTAAACACTGCTGGCCTTAAGAGCTAAATAGCATCATATGTTACATCTGCAGGATTTCCATATGGTTATAATAATCACAGATGGGTTTGTACTGAAAGAAAGAAAGAAAGAAAAAAGAAAGAAAGAAAGAAAGCACACGTTATAAAAAAATTACTTAAAAAAAGAGGAGGAGGAGGAGGAGGAGGAGGAGGGATGTAATGTTCAGGGCATATGAGTGGTCGTTAAAAACAATGCATATAAAAACTTCCCTGTGCATTCAGTTATGAGGCACCACATATGTTCATACTGCTGCTGTCAAACCGCCAATCAGCATCAAAAACCTATAAGCTCTGAGGTGATTGACTTACAATCCTTACCGTGAATTACTCATTTGATTGGCAGATTGAACTAATTTTCCCATGTACGCCCTGCTGGAGGCGTAGACTGTTTAAAGTGTTATTGTTGTTTTGTTTTTTTGTTTTTAAATATAATATGATCCTGACATTACACGCATGCCTGATCTGCACTTTTAACATAACCCAGAATATCTGTAACTGCTCCTATAATCACTTATTGTTTTTGTAATAACTCCCCATTTAGCTTTAGATGAATTATAGATGGATTATGGAGTGGAATGTGATTGTGTAGCCCACTCTGTGGAGGATATATACAGTATACTGTGTGTGGCATTAATTAAATTGGTCTTTAAATGTACTTGATAAAGGGTTGTGCTTCTTTTCCTCAGAGTTTAAGAACATACATCAGTGATATTAGATACTATCACTATGTATCTATATATAGTGTATGAATAGTATTGGGGGCATCCAATTTGTGAATTATTGGTGATTATGAAACATTGTGATTTCTTGGAAGATGATTTGGGGAATTCTGCATTATATTAACTTTGCGATTTGTTGGGAATTGTGTAACGTTCCCAATATGTGATTTGTTGGGAATTTATTGTTTGTTGGGAATTTGTGATTAGTTGGGAATTTGATATTTGTTAGGAATTAGTGCATTTTTGGAAATTTGAATGTTGGGAAATTACAACTTGTTAGGAATTTATGATTTGTTGGGAATAAGTAAGTTGTGTGGAATTCTGCATTATATGGGATTTGTAACCTGGTGGAAATGTATGCATTACTGGGAATTCATTAGATGTTATGAATTCTTGAATTGTTTAGAATTTAGTAGTTGTTGCTATGAATTTAAGCATTACTAGTAATTTGTTGGGGAATTTGTGGCTTGTTACAATTTTGTGCTGGGGCCCCAGTTTTCCAACCATACATCATGCCGAAGCAGGATTTTCAGTATGCAGTCCTCTACCTGATCACTCTCATCATGCGCTTACATCATTTTTAAATACTTATGGGAAGATGAAGGAGATGTAGTCTGAGCGCATAATTAAATATGATTCACTTTTATTAGCTATGAGAACTGTGCTGCCACCCATCATTTTACACCCATCCTCATCATCCTATACCTCCTCCTTCTTCTACTCGCCTTTGTTTTCCTCTTCCTAATCCTCCTCCTCCCCCTCCTCCCATAGTCCTCCCATCCTGCTGTCCCTCTGACCTTCTCCAGGTGCAGTTTTACCCCCTGACCACTTTTCATCTAGCGGATCATGTGAGTTGGATTAACGCACCTACTGAGGGAACATTGCCCAAGGGCAAGTGTTATAATGACTTATGAGCCTAATGATTAAAATGTACTGTAGCGTGATTGTAGAGGTCAGCGTGAAAGAAAAGGGTTTGTATAGACAGCTACTGCGACAATACATGTGTGATCAAGGACCTTAAAGAAACCCATTTTTATTGTGGAGTTACTTTAATAGAGATGTGATAATAATCGCAGAGCAACACACATACAAGCATTCACACTCACATCCACACGTGGGGCAATTATTAGCCTAATTTGCGTGTCTTTGGAATGTAGGAGAAAACCGGACTACCCAGAGGAAATCCACGCAAGCATGGGGAGAACATGCAAACCGCATACAGAAACGCCTTCGCAGAGCCCGGGAATTGAGCCCGGGACCTTCTTGCTGTGAGGTGAATGTGCTAATTACTACGCCACCGTGCTGCCGTATTCTAAATATTAGACAAGATCAATTTTGCACATCGTGGAACTTCAGCCAGGATTGATTGCCTTAGCGGGAACCGTTGCTAACTGATTCATACACGTTTCATCTTTACTTCGTGACAGCCGGAGCATTTGTTTATTTTGTTATTTATCTCTGTGGCCGTCATGTGAAACGGCTGGCGACAGCGGAGGTTCAGGAGACCTCGGCTTGGTTTGTGTGCATGTGTGTGTGTGCGTGTGTGTTCGTGTGTTTCAGATGAAAAGCAGGCCTCTTTGATCTTCGTCTTTCTTTTTTCTTCTGTCTTACTTCTCCCCTTCTAAAGCCCCATCTTGTTTTCTTAATCAGATACAAATACAGTACATATGTTATCGTCCGTACCCCTACACGAGATGATGGTGCCTTAGCTGATGGCGTTTTATTTCCTTATATCTCTTACATACGTCTCCAGGCCCACCTTTGCCCTCTGCTCGATGCGTGAATGCTCTCTTCCTGTGACTTGGGCTTTTATGAGAGATCACATCATGGGGTCATGTGACCTTCATAGATAGCTGCTTACTGCCGTGGTTTCTTCTGCATGTTTCTCATAATGTACAGTCACACGAGAGAGCAGATCTGGGGAAATGTCTCCAGCGATAATGTTGACTGGAAGGATGTGTGTTGTTCTAATAATGAGTAAGTCCGTCTTCTCTGGTTGAGCTCTCACAGATCTGTTCCTGCAAAGAATATCATTTTTGCGATTTTGCCCCCCTGGCTAGACCCCCACCGGACATTCGCTGACCTTTGACCCTGACCTTGCCCTTTTTTAGTGTTTGTTTTTGACTAGGCTTTCCAGTCTCTTTCAATTGCAGACTCAGTGCTTCAGGCAACATGTTAAGACGATACATCACTCAGAACAGTGATTTCACTAGCCCTCATATTGCTAAACTAGCTTTTTATAGAATTCAGTCCCAGCCCTAATGGAACAGAGCAGATCTCCAGGAGGAATTTAGGATCAAAGACATTGACTGTTTCAAGTACACTACTCTTTACACGCTATTAGTATATACTGCAGGGGAACGGGGCAATCTGATTGGATCGCTATCTCAGGATAATTGTTAATTATACTACAGTATAATCAAGCCTGCATTTAAATTGCACCTTATTAGTTTTTACTTTACTGGGTAACATGGGAATTCTATCTCATAATATAATGTTTATTTTATAACTACATGCACATTATAGATAACTGTCAAAGTTTCTTTCATATATAGATATATATATATATATATATATATATATATATATATATGAAAACCTGCGATGGCCTGGCGAGCTGTTCAGGGTGTTCTCTGCCCTCGCCCAGAGTCAGCTGAGATGGGTGCCAACCTCCCCGCGACCCTAATTAGGATTAAACTGTTCAGAAAATGAATGAATGAAATATGAAAACATCAAGATTTATAAATGAAAATGTATCCACAGAATCTTTCTCTGATAACTACAGAAATTTAAAACTATGTGAACTTTCTATAAAACATTTTTATAAAACGTGGTACTTTCCTTGATAATTATAAAAATATTTTTGAAAATCAAAGTGTATTTTGTTTAACTACGAACACATTTATTACTAAGTGAAAACATACTTACAAAAGCTTTTTGAGCAACTATTGTAATGTACTTAATTTATAGCAAAAGAAACCTTCTTTAATAAATGTTTAAAGTTATCATAAAAGTTACATTTTATTTTATTTTATTATGAAAGCATTAATTCATAACCTGGAGATATACTTCAAAATGTGTTATTTATGATTATAAACTTTTGCATTATTTATAGACATTGGAACCTAATTTTGCATAACACAACTCTTACCTTTTTCAGTATAAAGCCATTTGTTTATACCTGGAAATATACTTTTATTATTATTAGCTGATGAATATAGAAAATTCCCTCATAACTCTAGAGACTTTTTCAGATGGAAAGTTTTAAGAAAATTTGAACCTTTTTATGGAATCACTACAATAACATTTATTAATAATTAAAATTTTACTTCTGTAATATATAACTATAGATATTAACTTCGTAATGTTTCCATGGAAATATAATGTGAGAACTATGGAAAGTCTTTTGGAAGACTATAGAAGTCTACTTTAGAACTATAGTAATATAATATATAATATAATAACTATGGTAGTGAAATATTAACTTTAGCTTATATAAGTTGTTTAAAGTTATTTAAAAGATATATAAAAACAAAAGGAAGCTTCTACAAAATTGGATATTACTTAAATATAAATTTAAAAACATTAAAAAGTCCAACTCTAGACCATGGTAGTGGAAGTACTTGTTGAATTTCCAGCTGTGAAAACACTACCAACATATTTAACATAATTGAATATAATGTACATACATTGTGTATATAATATCTATAGCCAAATTTTTACAGAACAAATAATTCCATGAATGCCCCTTTAAATTCAGTTCTTTTTTCACTTTAAATCTTTTCTACTTTAAAAAAACAGATCGTTCAGATTGACCTGGCAAGAAAACCATCAGGTTTTTATGCTCAGTCTTCATACAGCACTGAAAGTCATGGGGGAAAAAAGCATGTTTGGGTCATTGACCTTCGTATTGTACAAGGGGCAAGTGGTAAATAACGTGCAAAATAAACGTCAACCTCATGCAAACAATGTGTTTCATAAACTAAGTTGAGGAAGTTCAGCTGCTTCTCCTTGACCTTTCTGGTTCATTGTGTTTCCTGTCCAGACTACAGGAAACATGAGCTGTGTGTATCACATCATGTAATGACACTGTTTTCCTTCTGACCTTCTGAATTTCAGAGTCACTATGACCAGAAAGCTTCGAGGAAATTTTAATCATAGATCACCCTACGGCATAAAACTGAGACAGGTGTAGAAAAAAGTCTGATTTTACCAATTTGGGATAATGAGTTCTGGGGATGGGGGTGGGGGTGGGTGGCTGGGGAGCAGGGGGTTTCATGAAAAGTTAAAAATGATAAGAAAATGGTGATGTGCCCCATCCCTAAATCCCCTTTTTTTGTTGTATGAATTTAGCGCTGCTACGACAGAAGGGCCTGACGTAGCTTTGGTTGAGGTAGACTTGAAAGCTGCGTAGTTGCATTAAAATATAAAATTGTACGTTTTCATGATAAAAATAGGACAGGTATGTAAGTCATATAATATGATGTTCATACAGAAGTCCTCGTATGATATTACTGTGATATTTGATTGACAAGCGACCACAGTACACCCAAGCTACACTATAGTAAAAATGTTGCACGATACACATGGGTAGATAAAGAAGTCCCATGGGTTTAACGAAGATCAATCATAGGACTATTGTAAGAAAACTGTACAAACTATATGATCATCTGATGACCCGAAAAGCTTGTGAAACTTGTATGCCTATAGTAACACATTCGTAGGACGTCATTGGGCATCGCAGGACAGAAATAGGAAATGGACTTGATGGCAAGAATTACAAACAAAATGTAAAAATTTTAGGCATGTTTAAAACTCCATGACGAGAGTCTACGACAGCATTTTGCGTCACAAAACAGGTAAGTTTCGTACAACATGCCCAAAACTGTTCTCAGAATTTGTCCAATTTTAATTGTACCTGTTATGCGACGTATGTGACAGTGGATTTAACCATGACTAACTGATCAATACTTGATGTAAGTTCCAATAAATTTGCACCTGGAGATCTTATACATTTTTTCCCCTTTTATGTTCTGGGTTTTTTTTTTTTTTTTTGGTTGAATGAGCCTGATCATTTCATTTACTCCACTTGTTTCCTTCGAGATAGACAAAGATACCAAATATATATACTGGGGATTAACTATCAGATGTAATTAAGGACATGTTGAGCTACTGATGTAAGGCTGTAACACAGCGCCACTCTGACATATCTGGTTTTTATTTTTGCGAGTCTCTCAGATCATGAGGTTTTCCCAGTGACAACCGAACATCATTAAGTATTTCTGTATTTTATTGAACAGGCCCAGACACGTTCGATGAGCCAATACAGCCTACTTGGCTGCAGTGATATCTGTCTTTATTTGGATCGTAATAAATCATGGTTGTGGATGTCGAAGCTTTTATCCCTGGTGTTAAGTTCCATTAGAATTTCTTTGGTAAGCCTGGGTTACATGCATCCATCCACAACCCTGCGTAGTGTTGTATATGTGTATGTATGACCCCACGCAATCAGCATGCTGGCTAAGATTTCATTTATTTTTTGCACGTGGCACAGGTGGTAGCGCTGTCTGTTTTAAAGCTGGGGTTAGTAAATTGTAGCTGTATACACACACTAGTATATTGGTTGAAATTGTCTTTACACCTTGACAGCAATTAATAGCTTATGAGATCTGCAAAGGTCTGAAAAAATCTCTCGTCTGGGGCCACTGTAATCATGTAAAAAACCCAACCAATCACTGCCTCGCAATTCGCTGGAAAATATCCAATCAAATGCTCCAGTGTGTCTCTTTACTCATGCATGACCCTCCCATGCATGAACGAGCAGTCAGAGTGCAGCTTGTTCATATAGAAGGGGACATGGCCTTGGAAGGACCACTGAGGGAAGGGGAGAATTTAGCTGGAGACTTAAGGAGATGCTACTAAAAAAATGTTTAGCTTTCCAGATTACCAACCCCAGCTTTAAAGGGTACCTGTGTTGGTCATCCTTACAGTATAATTTGTGTGTATGCAATATGTTTAAGCTATACAAATGCTTATTTTAACATAAATGACCATAAAAAGCACAAAACTGGTAATTTTATCCTGTAGATTACTAGCAGGTGACGAACTATGGGAGTTAGCAGTCTAGCAGTCGTTATTTCCCGGGAAGTGACGTCAACATGTTGAGTGGGGTTGATGTCACTTGTGGAGACAGTGAGACGTCACATTCTAGTGACTCTGTGGATGAGAATGCTGTCAGAGATGTGCATGACGGTAAATCCAAAGTGGCTTACGCAGCTAACGTTTTGCTAGCTTGGCTTTTCTGTCGTCAGTTGGTTTAGGAACAAAAAGAAAAGTTTTCCGCGATTTCTGCGCTTGTTGTTTGTGCAGCTCAGCACTGACCGATAATGTGTTATGCTACACGGGTCAGTGACGGAGCCCAGCCAATCCAACGAGTTCTTGTCGCTACCAGGCTGCAACAGCCAATCAGAAAGGCAGCATGTCTCTGAGCATGCCTAGAGTCGTAACACTCGCGTGCACTTTGAAATCGGGCATGGACTGATGTTGACAGAAGGAACCTCTAATGTCATACGTGATTGTTTTGAATAGCTAGTAATAGATAGTAACACTAATTTACCACAGGTACCCTTGAAGGGTAGAGTGGGGCTGGCGGTGTAGTGGTTAGCGTGCTGGGCTCATGATCAGGAGGTTGTGGGTTCAAATCCCTGTTGGACCCCCACTGTGCTAAGACCCCTGGGCAAGGTCTTAACCACAAGTGTGCCTCTGTCCACCCAGTATAAATGGGTACCAGTAAAAAGACTGGGAAGGTAACCTGCGATGGACTAGAGTTGAACTCCTAGTCGCTTCATGCTACAAAAATCGGGGATTAGCACTGGCCTGGTGAGCCACTAGGCTCGAGTGTAAAAGCCCTTTAAGGGTCTGAAAGTTCTGTTGTACAGGATGAAAAATTATATATTTATTTCCTCAAAGTGAAGTAAATGTGCAGAAAACATGATCAGGGTGCATGGTGGTTTAACGAATTTCACATTATTTTCAGGTTAAAATAAATATATTGTTAGTTTGATTGGATATGCTAATTCGGCTCTATAAATGTTTGTGCATGTTGCTTGATGCACTGGTTTCCATTAAGGGAGTTTTCCCAACTTGTGCCCAATGTTCCCGGGATTGGCTCTGGATAAAGCGCTTACTGAAGGTAAATGAACAAATAAATAGATGTTCTGAGTATCAAAATGACAAAGATTCAGCATGTCTCATGGAAAATCTTTTTTTTTTTGTCACTTTTTCATTTGTTCTTTTTTTTATATGTAGATATTTATTATAGACAAACTAGTACTAGTTAATAGTACTGTACACAGGTCTGGCCTGCATATGTCCTGATGATATAACTCAAGTTTATCTTTATGTAAATGTGGAAATCGTTCTGCTTTAAACTGCAGTGTTGTAAGGAGATGGAAACGGAGCCAACACCAGCGCTGAAGGCGAACACATCACATTATGCATTCTTAGCAAAAAATAAATAAAAATGTGCAAGAAATTATAAAGTGTAAAGCACTGTATCACAAACGAATCGCAAAGTAGTTGCCATCCATCTTGAACATATAAAAGCTCAACAAATGAAAGCTGTAGGGATGAAAACAACAAAAGGAATATGAATAAATTTACTCTAGGCTGAGACCATAATAGGAGTTAGCATCATCACCACCACCATCATCATCTTCTTCCGCTTGATCCGGGGTCGGGTTGCGGGGGCAGCAGCCTAAGCAGTGAGGTCCAGACATCCCTCTCCCCAGCCACTTCCTCCAGTTCCTCCGGGGGAACACCGAGGCGTTCCCAGACCCAGGAGCAAGCGGTTCAGCAAATGAGTGAGTGATGAATAAATTTGCAATTTCTGGTGTAAATTCAGGAAAGGAAGATGCTGGTGCACGTCTGCCTCAAAGAAAGAAGGTCCTGGGATCGAGTTCCGATGTGAAGTTTTCATGCTCTTCCCGTGTTTCCTCCCACAGACCAAAGACATGCACATTAGGCTTACTGGCTGTTCCAAATTATCCCTAGGTGTGAGTGTGGGTGTGAATGGTTGCGTGTGTGTTGGTCCTGCAATGGTTTGGCTTGGACAGCTTGTTCAGGGTGCTCCCTGTCTTCTCCCAGTGTTGGCTGAGATGGGCTCCAGCTTGCCCGCAGCCCTAGTGGGATTAAGTAGCTCGGCGAATAAGTGAGGGAGTGAGTAAAGATGCTTGACTTCATGTCTGGATGGCGGTGTGGAATCAGGTTCAGGAGGGGCTCTGTGTGCCGAGGGGGTCCACTGAGCACTGTGAATGCTAAGCTACACAGGCGCTGGGAGTGCAAAAAAATCATTTGCTGACTTCAGACCTTCTAGGAAGTCAATCCGAAGCATTATAGCTTTTGGGTACTAACTGTTGGGTGCCTTATGGACTCTATTTTGAGAAGCACTGGTTCAAATCCAAGTTGTACATAACATTTCTGTCATTAGTATTGCGATGGCAGCAGCCACCTCCCAAAGTTCAAGTTAAAGGTCTTCCTGTAACAATTTCCCATCATGCCACGTTCAATAAGGATTTCAAAGCCTTCCTATCTGTCCACCTTTCCAACGGCGTCACTCGCAGGAGGTAGTGATTACTGCCGTCAGTGTACTGTGGAGCCTTTGCAGTAAACCGAGTCAGATGTTTGTGCTTCAGTGGTTCTTCAGCGGTCGGGGAGGAAGAAGAGGTCATGTCCTTTAGGGAGGGAACTGGAAGACTTTCACACTTGGCCTTCAATAGTTGATGCCGCACCCACGACTGAGTCTAGGGTGATTGGTGGGCGGGGCTTGTTTGGTTTCACACTAAAATATTCCTTCCTAAGCTAGCCTCACACGGGGCGGTATTGACGGCTGTTGAAGCACCATAATGTGATGGCGATGTGGCAAAACAGCGTCAGATGGGGGCGAGTTTGAAGGCGATTCTTGGAACTGGCTGTCCCAAATTTTCCAAGGTGTGAGTGTGAGTGTGACTTGTTGTGTGTTCAGGCCCTGCAATAATCTGGCGAGTTGTTCAGGGTGCACCCCGTCTTAACCCAGAGCCGGCTGAGATAAGCTCCAGCCTCCTCGCGAACCCAGTAGGACAAAGTGTTGTGGGGTTTTTTTTATGATTTTTTGAGTTCAAGCACTCGCAGTGCCTCAGCCCACCATTCTGAAAACCAAGAGTCAGTGATCTGGATCTCTCTCCCAATAAAACAGCTCTCACAATAAACCAAACGTCCCAAACCCCTAAGGGCCAAAAAAACAAGGCATGTGTGAATTGTTTTTAAGAATTCTAGTTAAAAAATCTCCACTGATTACTTCACACAAATCCTTCGATCCTTTCAGGGCGGATATCTGAAGTTTTTACAGGTGTTAGAAAGCCGCAATTGCATGTGGATATATGGTGTGTGTACAATAAACAAAAACACTGCACTCTTACACTCCCGTGTCTGTACATTCCTGGGAGCTGGAGGTCACATGTAAGGACTTTTCACAGCCTGTGATATGGATAAACACGGAGAAGGTTAACACGCCGCGTTCACCCACGGTGGTGAAAAACGCAGAGTCTTTCATCATAACTTCACAGTGGAAAAATGGAGGACAGGGTGTGAATGGAACGGCTTCAGTGATCATGATTTGTTTCGGTGTATTGATGTGATGATGCGTTTCCTTTTGGAACAGGAAGTAATTAAGACAGCTTCGAAATAATTTTCGAAATATGCACCTCTTAGTCCCTTCCACCGGGAAAGCATGGAGAGACATGAGAAATCGAAGAAATGTATTTAAATGACATCAGAATGGCGTGGTATTTATATGCTGGTGTGCAGCTCTTCCGGGAAGGCTGCTCTCTTCTATCCTCAGTCATTGTTCCTTAAGCCTCATTCCTCGATGCACAAATAAGGGAATTGGGATGACTGACAAAAATAGCGGACCAGAAGAACTTGACAAATAATGGTTTTGAGATGTACCCAATCTCTCTGGTGTGCACCTGGGACTTGTGTGTGAGTAATGAGGTGTGTGTAATGAGACGCCATCTTGTAAAGCCCATCTTCAGTATAAATTTGTCCCTGGTGTTACCGTCAGTGGTGTAACAGCCTGAGCTTGTAACATCTAATGAATGACTGAAAGTAATGGCACCCACAACAGTTTCTTCCTTCTGTCCTGGAGTAGTGAAAGCATTCCCAAAGGACATTGCAGTTTCACACAAGGCAGGAAAATGAAACTGTATGGAAGAATGAGCTTTGGTGGTGGATAAACAAGCATATGAATGAACTGGGTTTGGATGAAATTCAACATGCATGTAAACAATGATATTTCAAGAGTGTTTGGATGTTAGAGGACATATAAACAGTTTGCATTGGGGTCGGATAAAGCCTTTGCATGGAAATGTTGCCTCTATCCTCCTACTCTGTGTGTACTGACAATGAAGGAATACAGTCACGATGAAAGAATCATGACTCAGATATCAATTCGTCCGTCAGACTTCAAATCGCGACACTTTAATAAAACAGGATTATGATATAATGAGCGGCAGATGGGGTCGTGTGTCATGAGTATTCGCAGGTTTCCATGTTGATCTGATTGCTTTCAGAAACTGCCTGTGGGACATAATTAGCTTGGGTCAGTGGCGCGACCTGCGATAAGTAGATTGAAACTGTAGATGTCACCTGGGAGGACGGTTCTGGCTGAGTGGATGGGGTCTCAGACTGTCTGTCTGTTTTTATCTGTTTTTATTAAACAATTATTATTATTATTATTATTATTATTATTATTATTATTAACATATTTTTAACGTATTATTACAGTAAACATAAACTAGTATTAAGCAGGGTGGCATGGTGGCGTAGTATTTAACACGTCTGCCTCACAGCAAGAAGGTCCTGGGTTCGAGTAGTAGGCTCGGCGAGGATGTTTCTGTGTGGAGTTTGCATGTCCCCTCCGTGCTTGCATTGGATTGGTGGTTTCCTCGCACAGTCCAAAGACATGCACATTAGGCTAATTGGCTATTCCAGATTGTGGACATGAGTTTGACTGCTTGTGTGTGTTCGCCCTGTGATGGACTAGTGAGCTGTTCAGGGTGTACCCCGTCTTCACCCAGAGTCGGCTGAGATAGGCTTCAGCCTCCCTGAGACTCTAATGAAGGATAAAGTGGTTCACTGAATGAATGAATGAATGAATGAATGAGTGATGTAGCAGAGGATGATGAACTATCGGTGTGGATGATGATGTCTACAAGCGGTCAATCTGCATGTATCCTGATTTTATATTCTGGACTCTCTAGTTGTGTTCTTATTTGTTTTAACTCATATGTACAATATTATGGTTGGAGTAAATCTTGTTCAGACATCTTCACAATTTCCCTGTGTGTGTGTGTGTGCGTGTGTGTAAGACAGACAGAAAGAGAGAGAGAGAGAGAGAGAGAGAGAGAGAGAGATGGGACCCCTGCTCATTGTTGACAGGAAGCAGCAGCAGGGGAGCTTCCTTTGGTCCGCAGTATAGCAAGCAAATAATTTAATTAAACACAGCAAGCCTTTCACTTTCAACTCTGCAGTTGTCAGACAGAAGGGGTACCGAGGACACCCTTTAAGGACGCTCATGGACAAGGCACACGGGCAGTCATCCAACTGTCAGGTTCATGTACAATGCAACAATGCGAACTCTACATGTTCTGATCCGACACAACAACAACGCGAGGGAACTCACCCGCGAAACTTCATCACCGAACTCACTGACACGCAACTCCGACTCTCACTATGACCGTCCAATCAATCACAACTACCACACTCTCATCCTGATTAGGGCCGCAAAGGGGCAGAAAATCTCCAGTAAAATTTCTAGAACCTTTCCAGCAACTTTCCATGAGAAATTAAAATGGTAGGTACTCCGGTTTCCTCCCACAGTCCAAAGACATGCAAATTAGGCTAATTGGCTGTTCCAAGTTGCCCCTAGGTGTGAGTGTGAATGGTTTTGTGTGTGTGTTGCCCTGCGATGGACTGGCAAGCTGTTCAGGCTGTACCCTGCCATCGCCCAGTATCGGCTAAAAAAGACACCAACCATTGTGTGACCTTAGTACTATTAAGTAGTTCGGCAAATGAATGAATGAATAATTCCAAGTTGGAAATGGAAATTTATATATTTGTTTATTCATTCATTCATTCATTCATTCATTCATTCATTTACCAAACCAGTTTATCCTACTAGGGCCACGGGGAGGCAGAACAGCCCATCTGTCCATCACAGCCATTCACACTCACTTACTCTTGCTCTGGGGGCAATTTGAAACAGCCAATGTTCATATCTCTGGATTGTAGGAGGAAACCAGAGTACCCAGAAGAAACCCACGCCAAGCCCGGGACTCGAACCCAGGACTTTGAGTATGGATGCGACAACAAAATTGAACTCATGGGTTTACGACATTTGCATAAGTATGGAGCTCTGGTATAATAATATACTATAATATAATAAAACGATTTTTTTTTTCTACTCTTCTGGTTGGATCCACTTTCCTGTCGACACTTTTCGTCCTTTTTCCTGTTTCTCTTTGATTTTCTAGCAGAAATATAATCATCCAAAATATCACATTTCTTCATTTTTCTTAGACCTGAAATAATCAGGTACCCTCAGCTGCATGCACGGGATCCCAGGTTTCATATTTCGGAGATTTTTTTGGTTAGCAGCAGACTTTCCAACCCGGCATGAAATGAAAAAATCTAAATGCCAGAATGCTTCTTATCGCTGATGCGGTGGCTTTAAAAGGTACACTTACAACCGTCATCTGTTGCTGTGGATCATAAGGTTATGTGTACTACACGAATAGCGCGCAATGGTACTGTCTGGTACCTTCAATGATGAGGGTACGGTTCCTGTCGGACCTGATCTCATACAAAATATCACGTTGTATCAGTTTATATCAGTTCCGCTAAGCGAAGTCGCAGCAATCAGTCATGTGAGCCACGCTGGAAAATGAGGGGATTTAATACCACTGCAAAATGCTTCATCATCATCATCATCATCATCATTGTCATATTTCATATATAAATCGCCCAACATGTGCTTTTAATCTCCGCACAAAAAGATCTGGAAGTGCACATGAACACTACGCTGTACTGAACGTTAAGAGTTCCTGAGTAAATGTCGGCTGATTATCGGGTTCTGCTCCTGACTTCTGTGTTTATGAGAATAAGCACCAGGGCAGGAAGGGTAAGGGTTTCCTCTGTGTACATTCTCTGAACACAGGGTTTGAACCCAGGACCTTCCTGCTGTAAGGCAAGACGAAGAGTGTAAGAAGGTCCCGGATTCAATTCCCGCGCTTGGGGGTTTCTGTGAGTAGTTTGCATGTTCTCCTTGTGCTTGTGTGGGTTTCCTCTGGGTATTCCGGTTTCCTCCCATGGTCAAAGGACATACACATTAAGCAAATTGACTGTTCCGAATTGCCCCTAGGTGTGTTTGTGAGTGTGAATGGTTGTGTGTGTGTATGTTTGGACTGGCGAACTATTCAGGTTGTACCCCACTTTTTCCCAGAGTCAGCTGAGATAGGTTCCAGCCTTCCTACAACTCAAGTAGGATTAAGCAGTTTGGAAAATAATTGAATGAATGAATAGTCCCTGAGACGGAATGCTGAGGTGATGCTAACCACTTAACCATCGTGTTAGCCCCCCCTTCCCGAAACTCACCAATGTTCCCAGTATGTCCTCAAAAAATTGTGTGGATAGCGTAATAGGAATGCAGTCCAAAGGTCTCCATGGAGGACGTGGTGAAATCAGGACGCAGTAAGAACTTAATAAGGACGTAGTAACGAAGGGATTGATGAAGTAACGACATAACTAAAACTTATAGTAAGCGACCTCAGTGGTGTAGTATAAACGTGACGCAGTCTTGTTAAACGTAGATATGGAACGAATGAAAAAGTGCAGGGCTTGGCGCCGTATTTATAAGGACCTAATGGCTGCTGTGAGAACGTAGTAACCGTGTTGTGTGATCTGATTGGTGGAAGTAAGAACGTAGTACAGTAAGAATGCATAGAATGTGGTATGTGATCATGAGCGTGGTAAGAAGAAGTAGTGAGAACCTGGCATGGATGTAGTAAGGACGTAGGATGACCACGCCCCCCCTCTATGTTCACCGACATTTTCAGGACGCAGTGCGGTCTTCATGGATTTCGTTTGGGTGTAATGGGAGCTTGGGGTCACGGTGGATCTGGAGCTTCTCACACAGCATTTACACTGCCAAGCATTTCATTTTCAAGTCTCTCATAAATAAACACCATCATGGAAAACGTGTAAACACTTAAAACCTGGCACCTACTGGAACCGATTGGATTATTGGTTTTAATCTCAACCAAATGTCTTATGCAGCTGCTGAACTTTCCTGCTCATGTCTTTAGGAAAAATCTCAGCCCGTTTCAGTTTAAGTGGATATTCTTGATCGTTAGTCTGAAGCGCCTGCTAAAGATCACGCTACGGCGTTTTAATGAATTCTGACTTGAATGTCTTTATAATAACTTGTAGAGCCTAATAAGGAATTTCCTTTATTTTTAAGTTTTGTTCTATGTGGAGTTTGCATGTTCTCCCTGTGCTTGCGTGGGTTTCCTCCGGGTACTATGGTTTCCTCCGACAGTCCAAAAACATACACAGTAGGCTAATTGGCGGTTCCAAATCGCCCCAGGTGTGAGTGGGAGTGGGAGTGTTGGCCCTGCGATGGTCTGGTGAGCTGTTCAGGGTCTTTGCCCACTGAGATGATCGCCAGCCTCCCCGCAACCCTAATTGGGATTAAGTGGCTTAGAAAATGAATGAATGAATGAAGTTTTGGCAAAGATACAGTTATCACTAGCGTTTGCAAGTCTATTCGCACAGATTTTCACCAAACTTGGTAGGGACACTACTCTACCTACACTACGACTCCCAGAGAGGATATCATTTTAAAATGTTTTGGTCAAAGGTCAAGGTCAGAGTAGACATCAAAGTCGAAACATTTTTGGAGATAGAGCGCTAATAACTTTGAAACGAGTGCTGATAGACATGCTGTTACTGTGGAACACTAATAGGTAACCATATATGGACTTTCTAATGAGACAATTACCTTTGACCTTGAGTGACCTTCAAAACCTCCAAAAGAGAGGGGTTTTTCTGCTAATTTGGCCACTCTCAGGGTGGCACAGTGGCGTAGTGGTTAGCACAGCAAGGACGTCCTGGGTTCGAGTCCCGGGCTCTGTGAGGGCATTTCTTTGTGGAGTTTGCATGTTCTCCCCGTGCTTGCGTGGGTTTCCTCTGGGTACTCCAGTTTCCTCCTTCAGACCAAAGACATGCTCCTTAGGCTACTTGGTGGTCTCAAATTGCCCTTAAGTGTGAGTGTGAGCGTGAATATTTGTATGTGTGTTGGCCCTGAAATGGTCTGGCGAGCTGTTCAGGGTGTACCCCACTTTTGCCCAGTGTTGGCCGAGATGAGCTCCAACCCTCACGTGAGTCGAGTAGGACTAAGAATGAAAGGTTCCATGTTTTTTGCTCTGTAGATTCACTAACATATGATATCCAGTGCATGAAGAAGACTCCAGAATGTCCTGCAGTTCTGTCACTCGTTCCAAATGTTCTGACTTGGCCTTGCGCTGATTTTTGTAGATCGCCAGCTCTTAATCAGAGAACCATTGATGAAATTCCTCCATTTGTAAACAGTGTAAACGTTCTTAAGGTAGACTGATGGAGAACCCAGTCTTAAGTATTTTTTGGAACTGTTTTCAGTCCTTTCAGTAAATTTTCTTCAAGGGTAATGTGATCGCCCTTTCTTTCATTAAACCATATTGTCCAGATCAAGTAACCATAACTGTGTGTTTTTATACGACAGGTTGTGTCAAACATCCAGATGAAAAAAATGAGCAATCTTACTGTTAATTAGCTGGCTTTCACCATGTCATTATCGTTAAAAACATTCCCCATAAGTCACAGGAAACCTGGAGCCAATCCCAGCTGACTCTGTGTGCAAGGCGGGCTTACTGTTAGGTAAGAGTGCAAACCAATGGCATAGTGGTTAGCATGTCCACCTCACAGCAAGAAGTTCTTGGGTTCGATTCCCAGGCTCGTGCGTTTCTGTGTGGAGTTTGCATGTTATCCTTGTGCTTGTGTAGGTTTCTTCTGGGTACTCCGGTTTCCTCCCACAGCCCAAAGGCATGCACATCAGGCTAACTGGCTGTTCCAGATTGTCTCTAGGTGTGAGTGTGAATGGTTGTGTGTGTGTGTTGCCCTGTGATGGTCTGGAGAGCTGTTCAGGGTGTTCCCTGCCTTCGCCCAGTGTCAGTGTCAGTGTAGCACTCTAGTAGGATTAAGCGGATCGGCAAATGAGTGAATGAATGAATTTTCTAAGCCGCTTAATCCTAATAAGGGTCGCGGGGAGGCTGGCGCCCATCTCAGCTGACTCTGGGTGAGGGCAGGGTACACCCTGAACAGCACACCAGGCCAACACAGGGCCAACACTCATACAACCATTCACACTCACACTCACACCTAGGGGCGATTTGGAACCGCCATTCAGCCTACTGTGCATGTTTTTGGACTGTGGGAGGAAACTGGAGAACCCGGAGGAAACCCCATGCAAGCACAAGAGAACATGCAATCTCCACACAGAAACGCCCGAGCCTGGGAATCGAACCCGGGAACTTCTTGCTGTGAGGCGGATGTGCGTCATGGTTCTGGTCATGATGATGTTCACAAACGCCAGTGATTACTATAACGCTGGCAAATCGGGGGTGGGAGCAGAGGTAAAAGGACCATCTGTACATTTATCTGCTTCCCTCCAGCAATGTATAATAATCTCATACCATACACATGATGACTGAGCATAAACACTCACTGTTTTTACAGAAATAAATAAAGCACCAAATGTAAGGAGTGTAACAGAACACAGTGTACTTAAAGGCATGCTAATCACGATAATAATAATAATGCTGCTCATGCAGCGTCATGCATTTCGACGTCATTGTTACTGATTTTCTTTTGCATACACAAGCTCAAAGATGGCCAGGATAGGCTTGTGATTGACAGGAAAAAGAGAGTGTGCCCGTCCCACCCAGAGCTAATAGCCATGATAGCCTTGTGATTGACAGGAGTAAGAGGGTGCGCCCCTCCCACGCAGAGCTAATTCGAATCAGCTTGAACATGCATTAAAATTCCGTGAGGTCTGATTTTATCTTTCTTTTGTAACATCACGGTGCCTGAGGTTTTACGGCTTTGTATAGCGCCAGAGATTTTTTTTTTTTTTTACCTCAGATCACTGATAAGTGCCAAAAAAGGAGGGTTGGAGGTTAAACAAAAATAATCTAGAGGGGTGGTAAATGTTTTGAGTCAGTATTCATATCGCTTTTTTATATTTTTATATTTTTATAATGCTGTTGCTGGGACTTTTATTTATTTATTTATTTATTTATTTATTTATTTATTTATTTATTTCTTATTGGAAATGTAGCTGTAGAAAGTTGGTTGGAAAGTATTTATACACACATGGTTCAGGGTCACCTTGGTTCAGAGGATCTCAAACAGATCCTGAGTGGCTGATAAATCACTACCTAAAGATGCCCAACTTGATTTATTGACCTTCTTCAAGCCAACACTTGGGGTATCTCCTGCTCCATACCACCTCATGTCCAAGTTCTTATCAGCACTTGCCAAAAAGACATTAGAGACAGAAATAGGGAACATGGATGGAAGCTTTTGGCTCCTGATATTACACGGCTTCATAAATCTTAAGCGTCAGTGTAAGCACAGATCTGAAAGTAAACCTGTGTTGTTCTGGATTACTCGTGTTACCCTGTTTACATCCATGAACATTATAATAAAATCATTATTATTCCTATATGATTGCATGAGGTGGCATAGTCCTGGGTCTGAGTCCAGGGCTCGGCGACCTCCCCATGTACTCTCCCACAGTTCAAAAACATGCACATTAGACTAAGTGGCTCTTCCAAATTGCCCCTAAGTTTGAATGTGAATCATTGTACTAGAAATACTGGCCTTGGTGTACCCCACCTTCGCTCAGTGTCAGCTAAGATAGGCTCCTGCTGCCCCACGATCCTAGTACAGCGATCCTCCCCACTTTTTTGAACAGACATTTGGCCTAATGTGCATGTCTCCGGACTGTCAGAGGAAACCGGAGTTCCAAGAGGAAACCCACACGAGCACGGGGAGAACATGCAAACTCCACACAGAAACCCCCTGTACGAAAACGGTACTCGAACCCAGAACCTTTTTTCTGTGCCGCTAACCACTACGCCACTGTGCCGCCCTGCGTCTAACATGTTCCCACTAATTTCTTTACCACTTTTATAACCACATGTTCACCACATCAAAAGTTCTCTTACTACTTAATTACTTTGACCAATCAAATCACCCCAGGTGCTTACTAGACGCTTACCACAGTCTCACTGCGTCCATCCAGTCCTTAGAAATGGTCCTTCGCAAGGTTTCTGGCTGCTGTTGTCTCAGGACGTGTTCTGTGGCCTTTAGTTTGTTTAGTAGGGATTGAAATCTCCATCTGAGCTTTTTAATGATGATACATTTTTTTCCCCCTAATTTTTAAGTGTCGCCCCCCAATCACATATGACCAGGACCAACCAGGGAGGGGCGTAATCCTGCACATGCCCCCTCCCTGACATGTGATGCTGCCACCCGCCTCTTTACGAACTGCTGCACATGCGCATTTGGAGGCGGCCTCACACACTCGGAGGGAAAGCGTTATCCTCCCCTTTCGTACGAATGAGCTCACAGATGCCCATGGATTGGCTGGTGATCGCTGTGAGTGACAGGGGAGCGTATGCCATCCCTCTCTACCATGAGAGCTCGGCCAGTTAGCTCCAGTGGGCTCCCGGTCGCGAATGACTGGGACCTGGAATGATGATAAAATGTTAAAAGTTTGAATAGAAATCAAACTGAACTGAATTAAATAGATATTCATTTCCATTCAGTTTGAATAGAAATCAAACTGAACTGAATTAAATAGATATTCATTTCCATAAGCTTCTATTAAACACTTCAAGACTTCAATCCAGATGTCCACATGTCCACAAAATTTATTTCAAATGTCATCTTTAGTTCTGTAGAATATTACAGTGTATAGGAGATCGAAGTATGTAAGATAGATCTGACAAAATATATGAAAGCACCTTTACACATGCTGGTAGGAGGTGCCACTGGTAATACGATAGGTCTCCCGGGGAAACGGCGGAACCGCCTGAAGCCGAACTGCTGACTCGACCTGATTTGTGGTTAAACATCCTCTTAGTTGGTTTCGCTTGCCATTGACCATGGTAATGACCCTGTAACGGCTGTGCCACCCAGCACGTGTTGCCGGAGTACGCCATTCACAAACACTACCACTTCCAGCGTCAACAAACACGTGGAACCGTTTCACTGCGGGGCAGCTGGTGCGAGGCGTGGTCTGGGGCGTTTATCTTGGGTATCGAGTGAATTAACACACCGTCATGCTGAGGAGTGCTCAGAAATGCTAAACCAAACACTGGCACATGACTTCATGAAGACATGTACACATACACACACCACACACACGCATGCACATGTACTCTTGGATAAATTCATCTGTACTTACAGCAGGGGTCTCCAAGCCTGTTCCTGGAGCGCTACCTTCCTGAAGGCTTTGGCTCCAACCCTAATCATGCACATCGGACCACCTGATTATTACCTTAAGGAGTTCTTTGCTGGGGAAGGTAGATCTTCCGGAACAGGGCTGGAGACCCCTGACTTACAGAGATTCAGCTCAGTGTGGTCGGAATGCTTTTCACTTTTTTATGATTAGAGAGTCTGTTATTTATATAAAGCAAGAAGGTGCTGGGTACAAGTCCCAGGCTTGGCTGTTTCTCTGTGGTGTTTGCATAAAGTGATTGCGTTGATTTCCTCTGGGTACAAAGACATGCATGTTAGGCTAACTGGCTGTTCCAGATTGGCCCTCGGTGTGGGTGTGAGTGTGAATGGTTGTGTGTGTTGGGCCTTCGATGCTCTGGCGAGCTGTTCACGGTATTCGCCCACTGTCAGCTGAGAGAGCCTCCAGCCTCCCCACAACCCTAATAGGATTATTCCGATTATTCGATATATTATGAGAGTGAGTGAGTATATATTTATTTATCTTTTCTATTATGCAAAATGTAATTAAATTAAGCATAAAATGAATAGTTGTAAAAGAAAATACATACCACACATACATTACAGTACACCAACGGAGAGTTCACATGCTGCAAGAATACAAGCTGGCTATGTGGTATTGCTGCACTTTTTAAATAAAAAAGTATTTTACACAAACCTTTAACAATTTTTGAATTTTTTAATGCTAAAAATATATTTTTTGTTCATTTTTTAATGAAAAATATAATTAATCAACCATAAAATTTATTAAAAATAAAAATAAGATTTTTTTTCATTGATGAGTTTTATGTGAACCCATCAGACGCCGTGTTCATCACTGTCAAGAATACCAAATAAGACGTCTGTATGAAGTTCAGCCGTAACCACATTAAAGCTGAGAACATGTTCCTAAAGCTACTGGAGAAGCATTTTGCCTGAAAGCAGCTGTGACGTTTGGTCTTTAAGTCTTCTGATGAAGAGCACTTTAAAGACCTGAACACACACAGAGTTATAAATTGAATTTCTCTTCACCTCTGAGCTTTTATTCTTCTCAGCAAGAGGGACGGGATGCAAGAGTATCAGGTTCTGTGTTTTTATTCGGACAATCATTACAAACATTCGTGTGGCCAAGGAAAGAGATGTCCGGACATCTCGGGGAAAAGAGTTTGTTTTCAAAAAACTGTCACAGAAGCTAAAACAATGTGGTGGGAAATCCAGGCCAGGGGTTTGGTGCCTGGATAGGGGAGGGGGAGGGGGAGGGGTGTGTGTGGGATGGCGGGTGTATTAAGGTGTTAGAGGTCTGGGGACAAAACATGGCGCTGTCCTGTGAGAAAAACAATTATTCAGCTCATTGTATTTACAAAATAGGTCCCCCAGGGTAGAACTCAAATCATAATATTATTGGGTTCTCATCCGAGAGTATTTTATTTTACCCAAATAGACTTGCAATGCGTGCTTATGTGGAATAATATTCTGTGTGGGCATGCAGATGTTTGCGTACCCTCAGAACAAAAATAAATGTTCTCAAATATTGCCTTTTATAATTTTTAGCTTTCTTATTTTTTTTGTCTTTAACAAAAAATGTTGTTGTTTGTTTAACAAATTTTTTTGTTTTGAATAATAATAATAATAATAATAATAATAATAATAATTGTTATTATTATTAGTAGTAGTATTATAAGAAACATAATATTTTACAATAATATAAATTAATAATAATATAGTAAGAATTATTATTATTACTATTATTATTATGGATGGCATGGTGGCGCAGTGGTTAGCTCGTCTGCCTCACAGCAAGAAGGACCTAGGTTTGATTCCCAGGCTCGGGGCGTTTCTGTGTCGAGTTTGCAAGTTCTGCCCATGCTTATGTTGGTTTTCCCCGGGTTCTCCGGTTTCCTCCCACAGTCCAAAAACATGCACAGTAGGTAAATTGGCTGTTTCAAATCGCCCCTAGGTGTGAGTATGGGTGTGTGTGTTGGCCCTGCGATGGCCTGTCGGGCTGTTCAGGGTGTACCCTGCCTTCACCCAGAGTGGGCTGAGATGGGCGCCAGCCTCCCCGTGACCCTAATTAGAATTAAGCGGCTTAGAAAATGACTGAATGAATATTATTATTATTATGATTATTATTATTATTATTATTATTACAATTATTACATCACAGTGCTATCAAATGTTGTGTATATAGAGTAGTGTGCAGTAAAGATTATACACCACTTTTGTCCTAAAGGGCTCCTAATAAAAAGAAGTAAAAATTACTGAGAAACAAAAAAATCATTCCGAAAAGTATATTGAGGTAAAAGTATGGCTAATAAACATAAACACTGAAAATACCAATTTTTGGAAAGTGTCGCAAATTTTATTTTTTTGACTTTTGCATAGCATGAATGAACTTCTCACCTTATGGAATGGTTTCGCGAGTGAAGAAATTAAAAATTCAGCGATGCAGTGATGATTCTACACTTAACAAAATGAAGATAAACCAAGTTCTATTCAAGTATTTATTTCATGTAATATTGGATCGTATTGATGAGAATAAGTAAACAAACAACAATATATAGTAATAACAAAAATAACAGTCTCTTTTTTGAGAATAAAATCAATATTTAGTGTGAACACCCTTTACTTTGATTACAGCATTTAACCTTTCAGGCATAGTTTTCACAAATTTTTTAATTTTGACACTCATTAAATCATTCCATACGGTTTGAAGTTCATTCATGCTATGCAAAAGTCAAAAAAAAAAAACAAAACAACAACAACAATTTGCGACATCTTTCAATTTTTCTGAAAAAATGATGGCTAATAAACAAAACTGTTTTTGTTTATTAGCCATACTTTTATCACAATATACTTGTCCGAATAATTTTTTTGGTTCTCATTACCTACAATAGCATTGTTCAATACATTTTCACCAAAATTTATAGAGAAGTCTTTTTTTTTTACTTCTTTTTATCAAGAGCCCTTTTAGACAAAAGTGGTGGAATATAATCTTCACTGCACACTTCTGTAAAACTTCCCACAGACATTCACAAATGCATTCTGAGACTAAATATTAAGGGCCAAATTAAATTTGAACAGTTAATAATGTAAAAAATTCTCTTTTTTTCTCCTTAAGCCATTGTTTTTTGACAAGCATGAGAACAGCTGTTGAGTGTCTCAGGCTTGCAGAAATTAAATACTCTCTCTGACATGCCGCAGTTTCTCTGTGTGCTCAGTTCGGCCAACATGTTCATCGTTTCGTTTACATTTACGAGTAGGAATTCTATTGCTTTTGCTAGGATTTGTGTGAAACACGTCAGTTAATCAATATTTAAGAACCAGATTACCAATACTGAGGTCTGTTACCATGGTAACCTGAATCAAACGTCAGTATGTCAGGTTTAGTTGTATTGTCTTGTTGTAGGACACACAGTGAACTTTTTAAACATGTATGTAAACTGTAAAACACAGATACAGTATCAAAAACCCCAGGGTGCACAAACCTTTGCACTCCATATGATAATTATATTCAAGAGCGTAATAATGTATGTAACACATGAAACAAATACGGTGGTCGAAACATCCTCATCCCTGCTGCAGGAGTTTACTAATATTGAGCTGTCAGCTTGCTTTGCTGAGTGGGGGGGGGGGGGGGGGGGGGGGGGGGGGGGGGGGGGGGGGGGGGGGAGGGGGGGGGGGGGGGGGGG
>JBCNYH010000016.1:18919642-18930745 GCA_039654325.1 Tandanus tandanus | reverse complement strand
GTATGAGTGGTGATGAAGAGGAGTGATGGTGTAGAGTATGATGAAGAGGAGTGATGATGAAGAGTATGAGTGGTGATGAAGAGGAGTGATGGTGTAGAGTATGATGAAGAGGAGTGATGATGAAGAGTATGAGTGGTGATAAAGAGTTGTGGTGAAGAGGAGTGATGATGAAGAGGAGTGATGATGAAGAGTATGAGTGGTGATGAAGAGTTGTGGTGAAGAGGAGTGGTGATGAAGAGGAGTGATGATGAAGATGACTGGTGATGAAGAGGAGTGGTGAAAAGAGAATGGTGATGAAGAGGAGTGGTGATGAAGAGGAAGAGGAGATAATGAAGAAGACTGTTGCTGGTGGTATTAAGGAAATGATGTCACAGAGACTTGCGATGGTCTGGCGAGCTGTTCAGGGTGTACACCACCTTCACGGTGTTGGCTGAGATAGGGCTCCAGTCCCCACCGCAACCCTAATAGGATTAAGCAGTTCGGCAAATGAGTGAGTTGTACTTCACTTGCGGGGGGTCTCTAAATGATTCAGGCGGCATTGTTGTCCATTTTTAAGCTATAATAATAATAAATATACAAAATAGCAACCTGCAGGCAAACATAACAGGGGTTCCATAATAATCATCATCATCATCATCATCATCATTCAATAAAATACTTTAAGTGGGTTAGATATAAAAACTCCACACAGAAACGCCCTCACCGAACCCAGGACACGAACCCACAACCTTCTTGCTGTGAGGCAGACATGCTAACCACTACGCCACCGTGCCGCCCATGTAACTACCGCCATCTTACACCGCCATCTTTCTACAGTAGCCCAAAAGGGACAAACTTTGAATCTTCGGCCGTTTGTGTGTGGAGTTTGCATGTTCTCCCAGTGCTTGTGTGGGTTTCCTCCATGTACTCCGGTTTCCTCCCACAGTCCAAAAACATGCACAGTAGGCTAATTGGCTGTTCCAAATTACCCCTAGGTGTGAATGTGAGTGTAAATGGTTGTGTGTGTGTTTGCCTTGCAGTGATCTGGCAAACCATTCAGGGTGTACCCCGTCTTCGCCCGGTGTCGGCTGAGATAGGCGCCAGCCTCTTTGTGATTCCAGTAGGATTAAAAGGTTTGGCGTGGAAGGAGAAGGAGTGAGTGAGTGAGAAAGTGAGTGAGTGAGTGCTGTTACTATTTTTATTTTAATCTTTTCCAGATATTTTATTGTTTGTGACCCTCTTTGGTAGAGGCAGCGTTCCTCTGAGGGTTCCTTTAGAGTCCTAAAAATCTATAGAAGCTAAAATTACAAAAAAAACTGATTGAGTAAGAGGAAGGGGGGGAGAGAGAGAGAGAGAGAGAGAGAGAGAGAGAGAGAGAGAGAGGTGTGGTCAGCTCCATTTAAATGCATGCTCTCCAGCAGCACTGGATTTGTGTCTCATTCCTCAGTCAGAGCTCAAGCACGAGCCGGCGCACGTCCACGGATTAAACTCGGAACTTTGTGGAATACTCCCAAACAAGCCTGAACTTTTCTTGGAATTTTTTTTCTTCGCCTTCACTGCTTCTCTCTCTTCCTGTTATATTTATTTCCAAGGTGGAAACTATGAAGCTGTGTGTGCTGGCTGTTCTCGCCCATGTTCTCGGTAAGTAATCCCAGGCTCCCTTCAACGTTCTGGGATTCTCTAGAGAGCAGCTTGACACCTTTGATCTCGTGTGATACTCCTCACGTGATATTTCTACTGCACGTCAACTTCAACTGAAAACCGAGTCTTTTTTAACAAGTGTTCCTGTAACACAGAGTTCCTGGAATAGAACTTTGTGTCTGTGTGTGTGTGTGTGTATGTGTGTGTGTGTGTGAGTGTGTGTATGCCTGTATTAAAGTGTCTAAGAATCTTTTCTTGGAGGGCAACACAGTGCTTCAGCTGGTCAGCGGCCCATTTAAGAATAATCTTTATGTAATGTAACATGATCTATTTATTTTTGACCTGTGTGTTCATGCATTAGATCAGTGTCTGTGCATTTTGTAAATCTGCCCAAGCACCCTCTAGGGGTATAGTGTGTGTGTGGGTAGGTGTAAGCGTGTGTGGGTGTGTGATCTGTTTAACGGGAAATAATTACCTATATTCCATTTTTAACATCTTTGGAAAAACTATTGTTGCTCAGCTCAAAAATATTGGCACCCACCTACATACTTCATAATTCATAGCCATGATCTATCTAGTCCTGATGACAGAAGAGTATATAATAAACCCTGAACTGAACAATTAACCTGAAAGGACTTTTTGTCTCATCTATTTTTCTTACAGTTGTTTTCACTCTGGCGAGCGGCGCATCCCTAGACAGGTACGAGTCGGAGAAGCCTGCACAGACAACCGTGATTCACTTGCTGCGCTCATCCGAGGCTCTGAATGACAAAAAGCCTACTGAGGATAACAACAAGCAGGAGGAGCACCAACAAGATGAAGAAGAGGAATATTACTACGACGATGACGAACAATACGAATACGAGCTTTCAGGGGATTTTGAGATGCCTCAAGGTGACTGGAAAATATCCGCAATGTTAAACTAATAATAATAATAATAATAATAATAATAATAATAATAATAATAATGGTACAGCTTTAGCTTTTAATATGAGATTTGGTCGTTAAATGATTATCGTTATCTTTTCATTTATTGCTAGTTATTGTGAACATTTTCGAAAAGAGATGCTTATAAACATGTTGTTGTCGCGATTCCGCAGTGGCGTTTTCGAGCAAGCCTAAAGACCCGAGCGCGGTGCTGAATGCAGAGAGGCATGAAGGTGAAAGGAAGGAGGGGAGAGGGAAAGGAGAGAAGAAAGGAAAGGGGAAGGGGAAAGGGAAGAAGAGGAATCCTTGCCTGAAGAAATATAAGGATTACTGCATCCACGGAACGTGCCAGTATCTGAGGAAGATCGGCCCCTCGTGCATGTACGTCTAATTATTCCATCTGCTTTTTAAAGTTCTGATGAATTTTATTTTGTGTGTGTGTGTGTGTGTGTGTGTGTGTGTGTGTGCAACTTAAATAGAAATAATGTGTTTTTGTGTTTGATTTTTTCAGATGCAATCCCGGTTACTCAGGAGCGAGGTGTCACTTTTTCTCCTTACCCGTAGCAACACATAAAGAAAGCTACAGCCGGACAACAGCCCTCGCCGTCGTCGCTGTCGTTCTCTCCTCACTCTGTCTAACCATCATCGGGCTCCTCCTGGCCCTCAGGTTAGTTTTTGATGCGCCTGCAGTCGTATATGCCAGTTATATACTGTATGGGTGGTATAAAAGGGAAAGCTAACGTGTCTCGATGATTGACAGGTTTCACAAACGAGGCACATATGATGTAGAAAGCGAGGAGAAGGTGAAGCTTGGGGCGTCTACAGACCTTTAAATCGCAGGAGCTCACGGTAAGACGTCTCAAACACACACACACACACACACACACACACACACACACACACACGTGCGCACATCCTATATTTGTATCTTTGTGGGGACATTTACTTAAATAATGCATTCCCTACCCCCTAAATCTACCCTTCACCATTACAAATAAATGCTTAATCTCACCTTAACCCTTAACCCGACCTAAAACTAATTATAACCTGAACCCCAAAACCAAGTCTTAACCCTCAAGCTCCCCTTTGAAAAAGCGAGGACCTGACAAAATGTCCATCGCTATGTTGGATTAATGTATTCCATGTTAATGTATTCCTGTCCTCGATATATAGCAAGCACACAAACACACACACACACACACACACATACATACACACACACACATGGTCCAAAACATGTCCGCACCATATCCCTTGACTATATGAGGTCATCATTAGGCTGCTTTTTTAGTTCCATATCTGACATTTGATCTCTTGGGTGTCTGTTTTATTTCAGGGTGACTGTGAAGTCCATGAAATTCTACCTCAAAATAGACAAAGATGAAGGCCAAGAGAAAGAAAGAGTAAGAGACTGAGAGCGTGAGAGAGTGGGAGAGGAAGAATGGAAATACAGAAGAGACAGAGAGAGAGAGAATTATGGATGTTGTCTGAGTCGTAACGTCACAAGCGTTCCAGCTTCCGGGACTCATCAGAATGTTCAGCAGGGTAGAACCGGAGCGCAGTGCTTGGCCCTGTGGAGCTGCAAAGGAAAGAAGGACTGAGACACGAGGCATGTTTTGGACGCAAATATCTGCGTACTGTGCGGACGAGACATTGACTGATAACGAAACGTGGCCCTGAAATGATCCTATTTTTACTTGTAAAAAAATATATATTTATGTACATTTGTTTTTGAGACCCTAGTGTTTATTTATTTGTATTTAAATATTTATTTTACTGTCCATGTGTTTGAAATGTGTCATATATATAAATACAAATATCTCTCTCTATATATATATTTAATACTGTATTTATTAAAATTTCAAAGACTTTAATAGGATAAAACAACAATTAAAAAAACAACGTTAGCATGTCGAACAGTTCAACAACTAGTAATTTAAGCATTTCTCCCTCCATGACAGTATTAAATACATTCATAAACGTTTTGTAGCTTCACATCCGATTTTCAAATATCTATAGTTTCTTGCTTATTGTTAAGAAAACATGATGGAACAACATTTAAATTAAAAAAAAAAACAAACAAAAAAAGGTTTTACAGCAGTTTTATTCAGTCAGGAAAGCTTTCACAGTGTTAAAAAAATGTTTTAAAAAATGTGAATTAAAAATCTTTATAAAAACCTACACCTGACTTCTGTTTCTTCCAGTTGGTTTATATATTCACAGCATTTATCATTTATTTATATATAACTGAGCAACTGAGGGTTAAGGGCAATGATGGCAGCTTGGTGGCACTGGGGCTTGAACCTCTGACATTCAGATCACTGATACAGAGCCTTCACCACTGAGCTACTGCTGCTACAGTAGCATCGCCTTGTATTCATCTCCCCAGGGCTCCTCAACAGTTCTTTACAAGGTTACTGATCAGTAAAATAGTTGTCACGATGATTTGCCAAACCGCTTTATGTTACTAGGGTCACGGAGAGGCTGAAGCCTATCTCAATCGACTCTGGGCAGAGGTGGGGTACACCCTAAACAGCTCGCCAGACACACACAGCCATTCACACCCACACAGCCAATTAGCCTAATGTGCATGTCTGGACTGTGGGAGGAAACCGGAGTACCCATTGGAAACCCACACAAGCACGGCGAGAACATGCAGACTCCACACAGAAACGCCCAAAGCCGGGAATCGAACCCATGACCTTCTTGCTATGAGGCAGACGTGCTAACCTCTACACCACCGTGCCGCCCTTGACTTTTTTGACTGAAACAACTAAAGCAGAAATGTTCTAGTTACTATTTTGCTCTTATATTAAGTAACTAATTACTACACTAAAGTGAGCATCGCCTTCTACAATACCACAATAACTACATATATTTGTTAGCTATCTCAAGACACATTTTTGAAGTTACATTTAAGTTGTAACAGAGGGAGTTCATTCAATAAAGTGTCAAAAACTACCTTTCCAGCTATCTAGTCTTGCTAACTTAGCTAGCTAATGATCTATCTTAATGTTTTTAGAATGTATAATTTGCAGACCATTATTACGCTGTATATTGAGCCTCTCCATCCATCTATCCATCCATCCATCCATACATCCATTTTCTGTACCATATATTTATTAATCAGGGTCATAGTGGAAGTTGGAGACAATCCCAACTCTGCAATGAACTAGCAACCCTTCCAGGGTGTATTCCTGCTTCACACCCAGTTTTCCCAGTATACTTGAATCCAGCGTGACTCTTGACAGGTAAAACAAATAAAGGAATCCTTCCATTCATTATCTATACCAATTATCTGTCAGGGTTGTCTGGGAAGCCTGAGCCAATCCCATTTGACTTCAGGTGAGAGGCGGGGTTACACCCTGAACATGTCGCCAGTCTATCACAGGACTAACACAAACACAAAAAAAACATTCACACTCGCATTCACACCTATGAGCAATTTCGAGCAGCCAGTTGACCTAATGCGCATAATTGTGGGAGGAAACCGAAGTACCCAGAGGAGGCCCATGCAAGCACGAGAACAAACCTCCAAATCGCAGCCTTGGCTGCAATTCGAACCCGGAACCTTCTTGCTGTGGGAGTCCTAATTAGGTTAGCCTGAAGAATATACGGAACATCAGCACAGCACTTCCGTGTAATTTACAGTCTCCGCCCTTAAAATCTAAAAACGCAGAGTTGAATTTCATCACCAGTGTGCACAGCAAGTTACACAGGAACAGAAACAACGCCTTTATTTTTAATTACTTCATCATTCTTTAATATTTAAAGAAAGAAATTTTTTATTACAAAAAAATAATAATAATAAATCAGGCCATCGCTATTTATATGATGCGTAATCACATGCAACTGATAACACAAATCCGTTGTGATCATAAGTCACTAATTTCTAAATGAGGGAGACACAAAAAAACGTGTGTTTATTCTAATTATTTCTTATTGTTATCATTATTTTTGTTATTGAAAAGGTGCAACTGTAAATTAATAATGTAAGATTGAGGCAAGAAAAATTTGACAGGTACCTGAACAGGTTCCAGGATAAATGAAGTGCTGGTGACCGTCCAACTTTCAGTCTGGTTCAGATCAGACAAGTTCAGTGACTCACTTCCGTCTGTAGGCAACCAACCAGCATTTCCCAGGTTTTTTTGGGGGGAAAAAAAAACAAAAAATGTTAACGTGAACATACCCTGATAGCTTTGATATGAGAAGAATAATATTTGTCTATCCAACCAACTGCTTTTTCACTTCTTTATTATTCAGAGTGCACCTGTATCCTGACACGGTGTTCTTTTCCTTTTCCACACATCCAGAATTCGCACATGCAGGCCATGACGTCTAATTAGTCAAACTGTGAAGTTCAGAAGGAACGCAAGTGTCTGGATTTATTTAGCTACTTTACAAGCACTGAATGAAAACATATGACTCACAGCTGGTCAAAGTTAAAGCGGCGTTCATGATCAAATCAGATCTGACATTCCATTAATGATTAAAAAAAAAAAAACGTGCTTTATGTTCTTCTTTTTAAACCACTTCCTTGCCTGGAATTTTACAAGGTAAAAGAGGTCTTGAGATGAAAGCTAAGATAAAAGATCATCTGTATTATATGTAATAGACCCCATGACAGGCTACTGCGTGTGCTCCTCATTCAGATACAATACCATTCAGCTGTGTGACGCCCACGCGAAACAGAGAGGCCGTTTCCACTCCTTTTAACCCTGTATTGGCCACGCTTGGGCATGGCTTGATCCTTTCCTAATGGAGGGAGGAGGAAGGGTGTATCATCAGAGGTGTTCCTTAAGGGTGTATCCTTAACCTAAGTACTTTATTCAAGGCTCTGGCTTAACACTGTTTTATACATCAGTATTTATGTTATTTATTATTATTAGACTACAATAACATTTTGTCAATTTTAATCCTAAAAACTATCTAAGCAGTAATTGGGTTTCCTCTGGGTTCTCTGGTTTCCACCTAAAACATGCAAATAGTTAATAGTTGACTATGTTAAAGTAGTCCTGGGTGTAAATTAAATAGAATGATTGATTACTTAACAAAAAGTACACGGGGAGTACTGCATAGACTACTATATTATTAGATTTTTATTTCATTAGTTAATAAGGTTGCTTAGGAATAAACAGCCAATTTTTACATTGGAAAAAACTCATAATTATCATTACTATTATTATTATTTGTAGTACAGACAGACTTCGACAGAACAGCAAGGATTTTTAATTCTCTTAAACTGAAACACACAGAAAACATGTATATTACAAATAGAAATAAATACAATAAAAAGCCAGACAAAAGATCACACTCTCTCACTCATTCGCTTAACCGCTTAATCCTACCAGGGTCATGGGGAGGCAGGTGCTTATCGGAGTCGACACTGGGCGAAGGCGTGTCAGCTCAGCTAGGCACCCTGAACAGCTCGCCAGACCATTGCTTCGCCAACACACACAACCATTCACACTCATATCCACACCTAGGGGCAATATGAAACAGCCACTTAGCCTAACGTCTTAGCCTAAATGTCTTTGGACTGTTGGAGGAAACCAGAGTACCTGGAGGAAACTCCACTGAGAAACGTTTGAGCCTGGGACTCAAACTCAGGACCTTCTTGCTATGAGGTGGACGTGCTAACCACTACACCACCATGCCGTCGTTCTCCAACTATTTTATCAATAATATTGTTTTGTACTGTACGCATCCTCAGTCGTGCCCTACCGTTTACCTTTATACTCACTACCAGTCAGAGCCACATGGTTTTAATCTGCTTTCTATTTTACATCCTGTTCAGCCTCACACACCAAATGTTTTTCTTTCTTCTCTTCACCACACTCCGTGGGTTTTGCGTGGGCAACTATTAGCCATATGGCCAAAAGCCTTTAGTGAATGTAGCTCCTACAGCCGGTGCATTGCACTACACCTTTTAACCTGATGACAAACACACACATCTGGGTTAAAGAGCTGGGTGTTTGTGGCAATGTGTGGCTTTTTGGCTCATTAGTTAGTGTTTAAATTTTTAACCAGCCCGGTAGTGTGCAGTATCTCACTCACAGCTGTCGAGCTCCTTATGCTGCACAGTAGGCCATTGAAAACATTTCATCAAAGGAAGTTGTAAAGACACTTGAGGTGGGACCGCCTCCCCTGCAATCCTGCTAAACTGCAACCTTTAAGTTGTGTAAGATGACTCAGTTGAGTAACTTTTAATGTGTGCCGGTAAGAAAGCCCTGTGGTGATGGTGGTTGTTTGTTGCTGCACAAGGTGCTTCCTTTTCCATTTTTAACAATGGACCATTTCCACTCCATGCTGGACGTACGCGCGATAACAGTTGGAAATCTCATCAGTACTTCATCCTGAGGGTGTGCTACTCTAGCACTGTGTGTGCTTGTGTCCCACTGACAAGTCCACCATCGGAGAAGTCAAAGGGTAGGGGGGAAGGCATGCAAAGGTCCATGATTGATGGGGTGTGTGCCCATGAGAGCCCCAATTTGGAAAACCTGGCAAATTCTATTTCTCATTTGAGAATAGCTTTGCGGCACTAAGAAAAATAAGTCCGACAGATGTCCACTGAGGAGCCGCCTCTTTTGATGACACCTTTTTATGAACTTTTGAATTGAAACTAATGACACAGACGTCCAACAATCTCCTCGCTAGATAAGTCCAGGTGGGATTGCATTCAGACGTCCAGCTACAGAACCGATTTGCACGGTGGTGTAGTGGTTAGCACATCTGCCTCACAGCAAGAAGGGCCTGGGTTCCGGGCTCAGGTATTTCTGTGAGCAGTTTGCATGTTCTCCTAGTGCTCTCACAGTCCAAGGACATGCACATTAGGCTAACTGGCTGTTCCAAATTGCCCCTAACTGTGAGTGTGAATGGTTGTGTATGTGTGCGTCTGTGTTACCCTGCGATGGTCTGGCAAGCTGTTCAGGGTGTACCCCACCTTCGCCCAGTGGCAACTGAGATAGGCTCCAAGACCCTAATAGGATTAAACAGTTTGCCTAAATGAGTAAGATACCAATCTTGATTTGCAAATCATACATGAAATACAGCTTTGGTTCTGGACTGAATCACGCAATCTAGACATGATGTACGTGTCAGGCAGACCCCTCATTTGCTCGGGCGAGAGGTGTGTCTCTTCAATGCGAATGATGTGCTACATGTGATTTGAGACAGGTATCTGTTAAAGCTGATGCCTGAAGAGATTTAATCTGATGCTTAGTGTATTGATACAAAGTGTGTTTACACCAAAGAAGTGATGAAAGTGTTTCATAATTTGGATGCCTACAAGTACTTTATTGCAGGAAAGGTGTAGATTTTTTGTTTTATAATGCGAAAGATAAGGAAGGGGAAATTGCAAGCCTACACTGTAAGGCAATAACTTGTTTTCCTCCTCATGCTGTCTCAGAGAGTTTTTCCTCACTACTGAAATTCTTTGTAAAGCTGCTTTGAGACAAACTACATTGTTACAAGTGAACTGTATTGAGTAGTGTGTGTGAAAATGACTGTAGAACAAGAAACAATCATATAAAGGTTGTGTAAATCCTGGAGCACACCAACCCAACGTCCAGGGACTAGCTGCGATGGAAGGCTCCCTGATGCATCACCACTTGTTGGGCAAAAACATTGTACGGTTCCCAACCTGCCTCAGAGGAAATAACTCAGATTCATGTACTGCCAGCCTGGATCCAAAATAATTTTTTTACTCATTTTTAATTGATATTCTTAAACTTTTATAGTCCTACAGGTGGTATGTTCTAAACTATTTAGACTTTGGCTGGAAGCACAGCATCCCGTGTGGTAGGGGCAAATTATTTGGTAGATTTGTGTATAAGTAACAATTAAATTTAAATTTAAATTGTAACAAAAATAAAAATAAAAATTGGGATATTTACAGAATCGTAACACAAATGGAGTCTGTACTAGGTATCGTACAGATAATAATATTATTCTGGGGGGTGTCTGGCGATTTCTGTCCCTTCTGACCAGTGTCAACAAGCTAGATACACCCGACAGACGTTCACTTACATCCCAATGTTGCAGGGTAGCCAACTGATTGCTTGGTGCAAGCTTAAGACTAAAAGTTAGTTAAAGATCAGACATTATCCCCATTTTCAACTTTATTTTTAATTTTGGACACCAGTGGAGCACCAAAAGCACAAATCCTAATCCAAACTCCACACTTCTTCAGGGAGCTGCTTTCCTACTTCTCCCTAAAACACTAAGTGTGTGTGCTGGATGGCCTGTTTGGCTTCCTCCTCTCGTTTATGGTCTAATAACTCATTGTTCTAACTGGTTGCCTTTCTGGAGTAGGTTGCATTTCCTTTACGCTGAGGCAGACCAGGATGGGCAGTGATACCAGAAGGCCCAGCGTGGTGTGACAAACTAATGTTCCCCCAAAAAATAGTGTTTACGGCCAACTTAATAAGCCCAGATGAAAAAACGTAAACATGCACTAACCTTGTTATTTGATACTGTGGCATCATCTAACATGGCTATTCAACAATGTGACAACATTTATGGATAAAAAAAACCTGGAAAATAAATAATATTTAT